>PVKA01004028.1:0-103255 GCA_004027165.1 Ctenomys sociabilis | reverse complement strand
GGGACAGAGGGATTTGGGGAAAGCTGGCAGCTGCAAGTCCAACAAAGCCTCCTCTGTCAGATTCTCCATCAGACCCTCCTCAATCAGACCCTCCAAAAGATCCTCCACCATAGACCCAATCAGGCCTTCCATCATAGTGTGGAGGACCACCTGGTCGACTCTTCTTGAAAGAAGAGCAATTGTCTCCATTTTGGTTGTGCCTGACCCTATTTCCACGTATTGATAGGTGCAGAGCTGGCTAGGACTTAGCCTTCTCCCTTCAATTGCATTGAAGCAGTGCATATTGATCTAGCTGGTGGTAGTCTTTGAAGACAGCATGCGTGTTTCTCTGATAACCCCCACCCGTTGCTCTTTAGTGTGAGCCAGGTCGAGACTAGACGAAGAGCCAGTGCTCCACGCTGTCAGCTGGGATTGAGCCTCAAGATAGAGGCTAAGACTTCCTGTGGCTTGAAAGATTACACATCAGAGCTGAAGCACCAGACACTATCTCAGTTGTGTCATACCGATTACTCTCTGCACATCCTTCTCTCTGTATGTTGCAGAGGTCAATGCAGCCTCCTACCTAGCCCAGCTCACAGCACTCACCTACTTCCCGCCATTCCCAGTCATTCATCCTCAAGCCACTCCTCCTTCATGACTGAGTAAGTCCTGAGTTCGGCCCTGGGTCGAGGCCTTTGTTCTGGGTAGCCATCACCATGACTAGATTTAGGATCCCATGGCTGTCCATAATTATAAATATGCTTTAGTGTCTTTATTCTTGCCATGGGTTGCACTGGAAGTTGTAGATTCAAATTAACTTGAAGGGATTCCAAGAACTTATCCATGAGATGACGGATATAAACCTTCTGGACTGAGATGAGGTCTAAGGACCGTGTGAGTCAGTGAGCCACTCCTTGTGGTCCATATCCTTGTGGCTGAGGCCACAGGATGCATCTGAGTGTTCAGACTTCTGGGGACCTGGACAACGGCGTGTGGCTGCTGGGGAAGTTTCATCAAGAATGAGCCAAGGGTAGAGGTAAGAAGAAGCGAGGACTCCAAGCAAGTGTTACATAAAACACAAATGGGTGCAGCCCATTTATTGAGATCAAGTTTGAAATATTTGGTTTAAAACCCAAGCCATCTACTTTCTCTGAAACCCTGGGGCCACTGAGCTGTGGGACTCTCCCTGGGCTTACTGAACACCTTGTGGCACTGAGTCGCCCTCACTCTGCAACAGGTACTGAATGCTATCAGGACAAGGCGTGGCTCAGGAAAGACTAGAGCACTTTCCCACTGCCCCCTCGTGCTTGGCATGGCACTGGCCCATGGCAGATGCCCTAGGTGCCTGTGGGGTGAATTGAGCAATGCAGAGAAGCCAACACAGCCAGTCACCTTTCAATGTTACCTTCAGTTTATTCATTTGCTCCACATTGGTTATTCACATATGTCCCATTTTGTCATTCATACTCTGAGAATATCCAATAAATCAATATGCCCTTTTCCCAAATAGTCTGTCTGAGTGACAGTTAACTACATTCAACAGAATGAATCTTATGAATTAGAAACTAATATCCTGTTAGGATTCTAAGTTCATCAGGGACAATGCTGTGCTTTTAGGTAGTAGCTCTCTAATCAATTTTAATTAGCTTCAAATAAAGTAAAAAGAAGTATCTCTTAGTATGGTGCAATGGAAAAAAATTCCAGACTCAAACAGTTATATACTAGATCCATTTCCTTGTTCAGTCATTCATGACCTTAAGTATGAAGTTCATCTTCCACAAAGATATGAAAAACTGGCTGTGAACATGCTTGAAATTAAGAGGGTTGCATATATTTTGCATATATATATATATTACAGCACTTTTACTTATTAGAAAGATTTTTATATAGGCCCTTTGTGCTTCTGTTCTTTGTGTCGCTGTTGTCTAAATAGAAACAAGCTAGTAACACAGAGTAAAACAAGGACTTGGTCACACTGACATTTCTGCATCACTCTTTTCCTGTACCTTTGGACATTTTAGTTACATGGTCAGTTGATTCTTGCTGTTATTATACAGCTCCTAGAAATAACATTAGCAATGATGGCTTTCCAAGGCAGACTTATCAGTAAGAGAGCTTCACAGCCGTTGTCAAATGGCCTTCTAAAACGTGGAATGCTGTGTAACTAGCTGATGAGTGTGCTGGGTGCTGGCTGTCAGTGAGAGCTGCACTGGAGGGAGAGGGTCTGACGCGGGTGGCTGGGGTGAGGGGACCTGCGCGTGTGCTGGCCCGAAGGACCCAGGATGCCCCGGCGCTCGGCCTCCATCTCCAGCAGCCCTGCCCTCTTCCTGGTGGGTGCTGCTGGTCTGGGACCTACGGGGCAGTGGCCTCCTGAGGACAGATGGAGACCACTGCCATCCTTCTTGGGTTCTTCTGAGTGTCAGAACAAAGCGCTGCATGACTTGGCTACTGTTAATGCTTCATGAGTTGAGATCTGAGCTTGATTCGCAGTTACCTGTGTGGAAAAGGTCCCCTGGGTCAGTTTTCTCAGGGGAGAGAAGATATCATTAGGGCTCATGTCTAGATGTACAGTGCCCCAAGGCTCGTGTGTTCAGAGATGGCTGTGGGAGGTGACTGGATCAGCGGGTGCGACACTCATCAGTGATTGGTGCTGGATGCGATGCTGGGAGGTGGGCCTGGAAGGGTGCATCTCCCTCCTGCGCATCCTTTCCTGTCTGCAGTTCCCTGAGCAGCTCTCCTCCCTAGCCCTCTGCCACGTTGCTCTGCCTTGGGGCCAGCTGACCAAGGGCAGAACGGTCCACAGACTGTGAGCCAAATAAACTCCCACTCCTGTGGGGAGTCAGCTCTCTTTTCCAGCAATAAGGGAAGTAACTGAGACAGGCACGGAATGGGCTCTCCATGCCCATGGGACTCCAGAACTATAGAAAGAAATAATCTTTAAAAAGTGCATCTGTGTTGAACAAGGACAATTTTCTTGTGGTTCACTGTCCTGAAACAATGCAGAGCAACAAGGATTTATCCAGTATTTCCACTGCATTCTGTGTCACGAATCATCTGGGTAAAGCACAAAGCAGAGGTGTGTGGGCTATGTGTGATGTGGGCTATGTGTGGCATGGGCTGTATGTGAATACTTCCCCCTGGAGTAGGCCGCATCAGGACCCCTGCCCTCAAGAGTCTACATGACAGATGCAAAAGCACTTGGGTGTTTAAGTCATTCCTGTCAGGGTGAGCAAGCAGTCACCCCAGGGACAGCACAGGGTCTTGGACAGGAGATTTCAGGACCCATCCAGGAACCCCAGCATCATTGACACTCCAGGGTGATCTGCGGGCCATTGGTGTCCCTCAGGGAATCAGGGTTCACACTTTTGGGGGGAGGATGCCTCTCCTGTTAGGGACCATGCAACACCAAATGGACAGAGACTTGACCTGCCCTGCCACCCCCAGTGGTGGGAAGCCAGGCAGCAGACCTCCCGTTCACCCACCTTTGTGGCCGGGACTTCTAACCAGAGAATGCCTGGTAGCCAAAGCTATCCGGCTGCATTCTGAAGTTGTATTTCCCGGTGGTTTTCTGGTAGCGCAGGATGAGAAGAGTCACAGCCCCTGCCACCACTGCCAAGGCAGCAACTGCGATGAGGGCCACGTAGCTGGTGGCCAGGTGTGGCTTTACACTCAGAGGCATATCTTCAGGCACACCTGAGGGGTGACAGAGGCAGTGAGCTGCATAGCCCTGTGTCCTAACTCCAGCCCAGGGCTTCCCACTCCAGCTAAGACATCCCCGAGACATCCATATGTGAGTACGGGGCTTGGTTCCTGAAGGTGGGGAACCTCACTCTTTCTTACCAGCTTCAGCCTGGCCAGGCCTCCTGGGAAATTTAAGAAAATTAGAAGAAAAAAGTATGTTGTCCTGTAACAAAGCTGGCCATGGCCTGAGGTCCCCACGACTCCAGAAATTCTGCACGTGGGGTGTGGGCGAGCACCTGTGCCTGTTTTATTCATTTCCCAAATGGTTTGGGTGAGAACCAGTCACTGGGAAACACTGGCTGTGCTGGGCCCTCTCATCCTTGTGGGCAGCCAGACAGAGGTGGCAGCCACCAGAGCAGCCCAGAGAACAGGGGCTGAGAGTGTCTAATAAAAGCACTAATAAAAGAAAACTGGCCACAACCAGCTCCTGCAGCAAGAAGAGGCCAAAACGCCAGTGGCTTAAAGCAAAGAGACCTTTGTTTCTGATACAGAAATTGGGGTAGAGCCAGCTCCGGACCATGGTGTCCTTGGACCCAGCCCCTGGCAGTCACCCATGCCCTGGGGTGCTCAGGGTCCCCGATGGTTATGGAATACCTGCTCTGACACTGGGCTGAAGAACGGGAGGGAGCACGGGAGGAATGAGGGGTAGGAGAGAGCTCCAGGTGGCCAGAAGGGGGTGCCCTCAAGTGGCCACACAGCCCCTATGTCCCCACTGGCCAGAAATGATACTCTGGGCCACACTGAAAATCTGTTGTTACCTCTGGCAGCTGAAACACAGAGATTTTAAAAGGGGAGGAGACAGAAATGAGGAAACATCTAGCAATCTCTTAGCATCCAAGGCACACAAATTCCCGAAACTATTTTTTTCCCCCAAACCATGAGAGAGATCACATTAAAAAGAACATGGAATGTAATTGGCTGATGGAAGTTTCACACCAAGAAAAAAACAGAAATTCCTTCTCCTGTATCTTCTAAGTGAAATAGCTTTTCAGTATGCATGCACCCCGGGGCACCCACACACTTGTGCACACACAGAATGCGAACCTTGTACACAGCCTGGGTTGCCCCTCCACATGCCCACACATGTTGTTACTTGGGAACCAAGGCATCGCTGGCTTCGTGTGGCTCCACATGTAAACTTTCAGGTGCTCAGCCTCACCTGGCTCTCGGCCCTGGCTTGCCCTCAGCAGCACAGGCTGGCCAGGATAAGTCAGACAACATACTCAGGCACTCAGCACCCTACTAGCTGATCCTGGCTGTCACGCTATGTTTCTGTTCTTTCTACTATCATGAGTCTTTTAGGGAAACCTCAGCTCCACATTTCAATGCAACTGCTTGGTTTGCACATGTGAATGGACTCTCTTTGCTGCCTGAATCCCAGATGTGGACTCACCTGCTGCACGAAGGAGAGGCCCCCAGGAGATCTTCAGCAACTTGGAGCCTTCTGTTCTTCTCAGAAACCGGAAATCGTTGCAGTTCTGTGGATTAATTTGAAAGGAGGGAAATTTGAAGCTGGCTGCCTAACTTCTAGAGGGATGCGTTCACTGTTGGGGCAGTGTCCAGCTGGGTCAGGTATCGTGATGGGTGAGGAGCATGGGGCACCTGGGCGGCATAGTGGAGGGAGTGGCACACTGAGTGTGTGATGGTTGCTGGCCCTTTGTCCCCTGCCTGGGGACCACACCTCAGCCATGGCTTCTCCAAAGGCCACTGTGGCTGCATGCAACTCCTGTTGCCTCTGCCTTATAAAAAAGGCCCCAGTCTCTGTGGCACTGCCTGCTGTGTGCCTGCAGTGGGCTGCTATGGGTCCTTCAGAGGGATGTTCCATTCTAACCCCATAGCTGTAATTGTGCCTGTACTTGGGAGGGTGACCAAGTTGGGGGGGTCCATTTGGGTTGGCTCTAATCCCGTGTGGCTGAGGACCTTGTAAAAAGGGGAACCTGGACCCAAAGAGACTTGTGTGTATAGAGAGAAGGTGATGCGAAGGCACAGAGGAAACATCTCTAAGCCAAGACGGAGCTGGGAGAGACTGAGGCCCAGTCTTGGAAGGAAGCGGCCTACCAGCAGGTTGGCCTTGGATTCTCCAATCTGTGAGTTAGTCTCTGCAGCTGACACCCAGTCTGTATCATAGCAGCCCTAGATCTAATACAGCACTTGACCTGAGCCATGGTCGGACTGACAGAGCCCAGTGGAACTCTCCAACTAGCCCCTGCCTTGGTGACCAGGCACACAGTCGCCTCGCACACTTGCCTGGGCACAGAGAGCAGTTGCTAAACCTCTGAACGTAGGTGTCTGGGGAGAGAAGACTGCAAAATTGCAAGCTTTCCCATGGTCACTGCGTATGTGTAGAGCTCAGGGAGGGGGAAGCTATCATCCAGGCTGTTTGATGGTGGTCCCTCAGTGCTGGTAGAATGACAGGAAGTGCAAATACGCAGGCGCCCTGTCAGTGACTGGGGGGAGCAGCTCCATGCTCAGCGACCTGGCAGTGATCTCAGCCTCACAAGCACTCGGTCCAGGCCCTGGCAAGTTGGGAACGCCCACCAGCTCCCCAGGCTCCACCCAGCTGCCTCCCCCCCAGTGCCACCTCCAGTGCCAAGTTTGTCTGGCCCTGGTTCTTAGGGACAGCAACTCGCTCTCACCCAGGGAGCCCTGACACTCACAATTTTGCATGTGGTGTCGGGGGACTCCATGCAGACTCGCAGCTTGCAATGCAAGTAGACGATGGAGTTGTTGATGAAAGAGAATATTCTCAGCTTAAACTGGGCCTTGCTAGAGTCACCATTCTGAATCACTCTGGTGTAGGTGTTGGGGACCGGGCAGCTGTGAGAGGACACATGGCAATCAGGGCTCCAGGTCCAAGACCTGTCATGGTGCCAGGGGGCTGCCAGCTTAGCCCCCACCAAGCCCACCTGTTGTTGATGAACCCAAAGGTGACAGGGTCCCAAGCATCGCTGGAGGGCGTTGCCCAGCATTCTGTTAGCACCACCTTGAGGCTGCTCTTCTGCCCGTCCAGCCCCACTTGGATCTTGATGTCATCGTTGGCAGACACACTATAATTCTGAGGTATGGGAGAATCTCCAATAAATAGCTGCATTTCCGTGACAAACTTGCCGGCGCCATGTAGGTCTTCTGTGACAGTATAAACCCTGTGGAGGAGTGGTAGTCAGGGGCTTCGTTTCTGCAGACCCTAGGTCCTGGGCAATCCTCCCTCTGAAAGCAACTCCCAAGAAGTGTGGAAATCGGCAAGGACCCCTCAGATGAGAGCGTTGGGCACTGCTTGCAAAGCAGAGCTGGCTACTGCGCTGCACCTCAGGGAGCTGAGTGGACAGGGTGCTGGGCCTCACCCTGAACAGGTCTAGAACAAAACTTAGAGAAGCTGGGGGTTACCCATTAAGTTTTCATCGTGTCCATCTGTGTGGACTCCAAAGAAGGTCTGCCTGAGCCCTGAAGGCCCACCCCCACACAAAGGCACCAGGCTGGGGAGAGCAGGGACATCATCTCCCACTCACCCCCACTTCGGGGTGTAGCCCAGGGATGTCAGGAGGTCATTCCGGAAGACACAGCGAATGGGGCTCTGGATCGTCGGGTGGTGGATGACGCCGTCCAGGAACCTGTCATTCCTCAGGACCGTCTTCACCACAGTGCTTGTCTTGTTCTAGGCACAGGTGGAGCAGTGAGTGAGCTGTGGGCAGAGGCTCCAGCTTGGGGGCCTTTGTGCAGGCTCAGCCTCCAACATGTACTGGCAACCCTGACGCCACTGCCTTGTGCACGGCCAGTGACAGCAAGCACGGCTTTTGCAGCAAGCTGCCTGCTGTGGGTGGGAAGGAGACAGAGCGTGCCAAGCACACGGCCCCTCTCCACACTGCAAATGACTCTTAGGCTAGCAGCTTTGAGCTGATGGCTCCTGTGGGCCCTGGCGCTGGACCACACTTGGTGTCACATTTCCTTTCCTCTCTGCTGCCCCAAACTCTTCTGGGCTTATTGTCGGAGCAAGTGTCTGCTGGTTCAGGGAACGGGAGCACAGAGCTGGCCCACAGGCCTCTGCGTGCAGCCTTCCACACTGTCCTGTGGAGGCACGGGCTCCCGGGGAGCAGCCCAGTGTGCGCGGGCAGCACCTTAACATAGCAAGGGGACACCTGTCTTTTAGCTCTTAAAAAATATTCAGTACTGTGACTTTTGAACCCAGGCGCTTCACACTGAGCTACATACCCAGCCCCTTTTTATTTTGAGACAGGGCTCAAACTTGAGATGTTACTGCCTCAGCCACCCACAGTGCTGGGATGACAAGTGTGCTCCCCAGGCCCTGCTTCTAGCAGCCTAGCATATGTTCTACAAACCCCAGGCTGCAGCAGCTTTGGCCCGAGAACTCAGAAGCTCTGGTCACAGCTGGATATGGCTCACATGCTGGCCTGGGGGTTGGGAATTGAAATTCATAGGCCTATGGATGGATGACCTGCCCAGGGCCTTGGAGTTCCAAAGCCCAGGCCCTCACATCCCTGTGCATGGCCAAGACTGTCACCTCTTGTCCTGAGCCCTTCAGCCCAACTCTAGGTAGATCCTCTGCCTTCAGTATCCCTGAAAGTGGATCCTGTCCCACCAGTGGGTACAACCCCTGCCAGGACCCTGCTCACAATCACACACATGTGCACTCATTAATAAGACATTCACACACCGAGACTCATACATGCATTTGCACACATATATGGAAGGTCAAACTAACAGGCAAGTTCACACTCATTCATGTTAATGCATATGTATATTTGCACATGCTCATATACACACGCTCATATTCTCACTCACACAATCAGCTCTACACTTGCTGCATGCAGCTACGTAATACCTGCATGCATTCATTCATGCTTACACTCATGTACACATTTACACATATACAGTGCATCTTGTGCTCACATGTACAAGTCTGTAGACACAGATTTGCAAGTTCACACAATGCTCCCTTGCAGTGACACTCACAAAGATGTTCCGACCCCTACAAGAGCACACACAGGCACTGCACGCTCGTGCACACTCTCACACACTCTCAAAAGCAGTCCTGTGTCCCACACCCACAGACCTCACTGCGGTCCACCTCTGAAGGCTCCTCTGAGGCCCATATACCACAGGCTGGGAAACCCCTAAGACCAGGGGCCAAAACCGACCTCTCCTCTCGACTGGGTGTGGTGACACACATCTCTTCCCAGCATTTGGGAGGCAGGGGCAGGTGAATCACTGAGAGCTCCAGCCAGTTTAGGCTACATAGTGAGACACTGTCTCAAAAAACCTTCTTAGGGCTGGCCAGATAGCTCAGTGGACTGAAGTGCTTGCTTATTCAGACACAGGACTGATCCTTGGCATGCTGTGCTGGCCTCACCCCTGGGGCATGTTGTGATGGGTGTGGTGGCATGCACCTGTAATCCCAGTGTTTTGGAGGCTGAAAACAGGAGGATCACTGAGTCTGATCTGTGTAGCAAGACCCTTGTTTAGGCAGGCACAGGGACCAATAAATACATTAAAAAAGAAACCTTCTTACCTTAACCTGATTTAGCTCAGATACTTTGTTACAGTGAAGGAAAGCTAGCACACACACACTTTCATGTGTATTATACACATACCTACACCTGTGCCACACATTCACATACACACATTCACCTAAGCACACAGATGTGCTCTGATATGGGGACTCACACCCATTTCCATGCATGCTTGTGCACCATGGCATTCCCATGGGAGTCCTGGAATGCCTGCTTTTCCCATCTGTTTTTCATTCTTCCCTTTCAACCTGACTCTGGCCACCCCAGAGTATTTGCCTGGAACCCTGTGGGAGATGAGGGGGCTGGCAACTCCCTCCTGACCCAGGCTGCAGGCTGAAAACGAGGGTGTGGGCTACCCAATACTCTTGGCGGGGCACCTGCTTGGTATCTGAGGCTTGGCTGGTTCCCCTGGTTCCCTGGCTCCCCTGGTTCTCCTGCAGCTCATGACTACTGCACCCAGGAGCGCACCCCATGCCTGGTCTTACACTCTGCACAAGAGTCCCGCACTCGCCCCAACCGGCTGCCAGGAGCACGTGGGAGCCATTGCTGATGCTTGCATTGCAGGAGGGCTGCCCCAGATACAGGGAAGACTCGGGGATGGCCTCCTGCTGTAGGAAACGCTTCTGGATGGCGATGCCCACTCGCTCGATCTCACACATCACCCTGACCGCACCAGTCAGATTCAGCCGCGGTGGTGGGCCGTGGGGCTCTGGACGGGTGCCCGGCAGGAGGGTGGTTGAGGTTCCTGTGAGGGCTTGGTGCTGCTCTGGGCTGGAGGTTGCAGTGGAGCTTTCAGGAGAGCCACCTGAGGTAGAGGCAGCAGAGGCATGGGTGAGCATCTGTGCTGGACCCATGCCATTCCCACAGCAGCCGCACCGCGGCTGAGCCACACACATGCGCCCTGCCACACCTGCCTGGCTGCCCTGCCTGGGGCAGACCCACCCTCAGAGGCTCATCTTTAACATGGACCCCCAACTGGGGCCATATGCTGCACCCCTGCTTAGAAACTCCTGGGGCTCCATCCTGTGTGGTGCCACACACCACCCTGCCCAGAGGCACCACCCTCCTGCCTCTGCTGCTCCTGCCCCAGCAGCCTGCTTCCACTCTCTCCATCTTCTCCCAAAGACTCCCCAGGTCAGCTTGCCCACGCTGCCCATCCTCACCAGCTGTGTTCTCACCCAAACTGCTACCACACCCTACACAGCGTGCCACCCTCAAGACCAGCTCCAGTTTGGGCGTGGTGGTGCACACCTGTCATCCTGGCACTAGTGAGCTGAGGCAGGAAGACTCACCATGTGTCTGCGGCCAGCCTGGGCCACATAGTGAATTTAAAGCCAGTCCTAGATTACAGAGTAAGAGCCTGTCTGAACAGCAATAACAAAAATATGACCAGCTCCAAGACACCCCCTCCAGGATTAGGAGACTCACCTGCACAGGCTTTTCCAGAATATTCCACTTGGGAGTCAGGGGCTCCACCCTCACAGCTGCAGGTGAAAGACCCCAGGGTGTTGCGGCAGGAGGTCCCTGGCAAACAGTCGTCCTCTCTCTTTTCACACTCATCATAATCTGTGAGGCATTGGGGGACAGAATAGGAGGTGTCCTGGGCTGTGGCAACAGGAGCTGCTGTGGCAACAGGAGCTGCCCTGGCCTGACCCACACCCACGAGTGGACCACCTCTTGGGAAGCCCAGCTGAGCCCTCTGGTGGGGTGAAGCTCTTGCAGGGTCTGCAGGGAGGAGCTGGCCTGGGGTAGGACTTGGCACCGCAGGCCCTTCCACCCACTTCTAGTCCTGATGTCCTTACAGGCTACTTAGGGGGCTCCGGGTTTTATCCTTGGTACCAATCAGTTATCAGTCATCAACCAACTAGACTCCTCCAGAACTAAGCATATTCCGCTTCTTTCCTTACCCTGTCTTCGGAGTCCCTTCTATCCCAACCAGCCCCACTTTCTAGAATCTACACTGGCCCATGCCATGGCCATGACTCAATGTATCTCCTACTCCAGAATTCTTGGTTATTTCCAGCTCTTTTGCTCTGAAAATAGTAATATAGAAGATAAGTATCTTTGCACATGCCAGCATCCAGAGCAAGGCCCATTTCTCAGGATGAAGTCCCAGAAGCTGTCTTCCAACGGCCCTGGGGGTGGACACTCACCAACTTGAACATCGATGGCGGAGCTGATTCCAGGGAGGGTGAGCGATTCTACTCCACCTGCCCCCACACCCACAGGACAGAGCTATTTCCCCAGAAGACTTTTGTTTGGAAAAGATCCTGTTATTGTAAGGGGACTGTCTTTGCTGATCCCATCTTTGTGGTAATCTGTTTCTTGCTTCTACACATCATTTATTTGGATCTTTCATGCACTTACCAGGTTCTCAGTACTTGTCATCTATTTGTATGATCATTATATAAATTTAGGATAGTCATCAATTCATTGAAAGTAGTTTTTTTTTTTTTCTTTTATAATGGTGGCTTTATTTTGCTTGACATAAAAGTCTTGTTTTTCATTTGTTTTGTTTTGGTTTTTTTTTTAATATGAGCTTTTTTTTTTAATGAAACAGTGGCAGGTCCTGTAAGCAGCTATTATAATAAATTATCAGGCAGATGAACAGACAAGAAAACATACAGAACACATAAAGTAATTACATTAAATCAAAGTACACTCTCAGATGCATTGGCTGTGCTCCATTATAATCATTTTTTTAGTTTTAGGTTTATAGCTGTAGTCTAGTCAATTAGAACTTTCCCTAGGGGTCACCAATTAGTACTTCTTTTCTTACGTAAGCTTCACTTTTTAAAATATACTTTAAATTACTACAAGCACCTCTTTCCTGTTAACATCATACATTTTATAGGCTGTTAGAGTTAGAAGAGAAGAGAGTATTCTTTTTTTTCTTGATGTACTAGAAATTGAACTCAGGATGTTATACTTGCCAGCAGGTGCTCATGCCACTGAGCTATCTTCCCTGACTGGAAGAGAGAAGAGCTATAGATCACCAGATGGGATCTTTGTTCATTTTCCCTTTTTATTATATATTTTCTTACTTTTAAAAAAATATTTATTTAATGAATTTACTTGTTATACACTGACTTCTTTTAATCTTCTTAAAAAGATTCTAGAAATATCTCCAAATGACCTTAAAATGTTAATGAACATATTCCCTAATAAAGTACCGCCTTTCCATAGTACAGAGCTGTGTTCCCAAATACACATATTCAAATATATTTAAGTCTTTTTTCTCCTTAGAAATAATTCTCTGGGGTCATTCTATTTGAAATGTTAGAAAACCACATTGTTCATATGTTAGGGATATGAACTATGTGATTTGAAACATGCTTTGACTAAATAACGTATTTTATTAGATTTTCTAAAGACTTATCAACAGGAGTAGATAAGAATCATTAAATGAATTTCTGCCTTGTGAAATGAATGGGTTATCATCTCAATTTTAATACTTACTTGAAAATATGAATTAAAATCCAGTAGGAAAATAAAAACTATCTGTGTTTATAAGGTTCAAGGAGAAAGGATTTCTAACTGAACTAAAATGTGTAAAGAACAAAGAGTTTGAACACTTTGTTCATTATTTTCAAAATGTGCATTCTGTTTGAATGTGTGCAGGATTTCCTTTTTTATTTTAATGAATACATTGTACATTGTTATCTTCTTAGTGGTTATCCATAATACAAGAAGCAGTCAGGAAATCCTGTCCAGACAGTATTAGCACAAATCTTCTCACTGAGTTAAGCTAAAGTAGCTGTAAATCTATCCTAACTATTCAGTATATACAAATACAAAATGATCCTTCCTTTGTAGCCTTTTTGTTAGAGATGGGTATTCTATTGGCATCTAAATACTATAGGTGCATGAATTCAGCAAAAGAATCCAACACAGTTCAGGAGCTCACAATAGTAGTGGGTTATCCACAGAGGTTGTTGACTTGAGCCTTTCACAGCTCAGTATATTAATATGGCTTTACTTTATATACCTTGTTTTTATACTTTTCTGCTGGATGGTTAAGACCAAGATAAAGCAAGACCTATATAACAAGAAATGTAACTTTTGTATCTGATAAGGTCAGTCAGGTACCTTCAGGGTTTAGCCCATAACCCTGAAGGTACAGCATTCATTTTTTGTAGATCCTTTGTCAGTGTCAGCCATGTGGATGAGTCACAGCCATTGCTTGATCAAGTTGCTCTGTGTGGAAGTCTGAGAGAATGCTTTCTCTCCATGTGACTCTCCTTAGGCACACTCTACATCATTGATCACTTTCCTCTGTGGCCCCATAATCTCCTTGGTCAGAAAATTTGGGGCACAACTGAGTTCCATGATGTCACAGTACAGGTTCTCCTATGTCCTGCGTCTTCACTGACCTTGAAAGGCTAGGGCCAAAATGTTGGCTGACCTTGCACCCTTTGCATTTCTCCAATTTTTGATCTGCAAGCTTAGGTTGTTAGCCCTCCAGAAGAGAAACTTATTATTACCCTGCAACATATGCAGTTCGGTTTATTGGGTTTTTTGTTTGTTTGTTTGTTTCACTTTTTTTTGGTATTTTTAGCACAAATTCTACAAGGTCTCACTACACAGACTGGATTTGTAGTATTCCTCCTGTTTTCAGCCTCCCAGGTTCTGTGATTGCAGGTGTGCGCCACCAGGCCCAGTTTCAATCACCGTCTCAGCATGCCCTGGGGCAGGGTGAGGCTGGTACACTGCAGATGGAACCTTGGTCCCTGTATCTGCTGAGCTATCTGGCTGGCCCTGCTCGGATTTTGAGACATGGTCTTCAGCTCTTTATGTAGCCCAGGCTGGCTTCAATTCACAGCAGTCTTGCCCCAGCTTCCCCCATGCCAGGAGTATAGGCATGTGCCAACACAACCAGCAAAAATTTACATTTTTGTGTAGTCAAGTATTTTGGTCTTTTCCTTTGAAAATCTGATTATCCTCGGGAAATTGTTCTCATTCCCAAACTTAGAAAATATTACCTTTCAATTTTAAAAGTTTTCATTTTATGTATTATTGTCAGGTATTGATTTTCAAGTACAGGGGTGATCAAAACTAAAAATTATTACAGTTCATTTTTATATTAATTGCCTTAAAAAATCTTATTCTTTGTCTTGAGCACTCATCCCGCTGCCCTGGCCACTTTCTGCTGCATCTCTGGAGCCCTCTTTCCTGAGTGTTTTTCAGAGATGTGATAAAAAAACACAGTGACTGCTGCTGCCAGTGCCACCAACAGAAAGGCAGCTCATAAAAACACAGCACTATGTCCTCATCCATTTATTCACTGGATTTGGCCCTGTGCAGTTTCTAGCTCTTCTCCAAAGTGAAAACGACCATGAAAGGAAATGTTTTGAATCCATTCAGGACATCGAGACAGCCAGGTAAAAAGTTACACTTTTGGGGGGTACTGGGAATTGAACTCAAGGCCTTATACTTGCCAGGAAGGTTCTTATCCCACTGAGCTATCTCCACAGCAAAATGCAAGTAAAGAGGCTCAGAAAAGAGGCCTCAGAGCTGCTGCAGAAAGTGGCAAGGATAGCTGGGCATGGTGGCGCATGCCTGTAATCCCAGCACTCGGGAGGCTGAGGCAGGAGGATTGTTGTGAGTTCGAGACCAGCCTGAGCTACAAAGTGAGCTTAAGGCCAGCCTGAACTGCATAGTGAGACCCTGTCTGAAAAAGACAAAAAAAAAAAAAAAAAAGAAAGTGGCAAGGATGGTGGGATGTGTGCTCTGAAGCAAGTGGGGGGCGACTCATGGCAATGTATCTTTTACTGTAATAATCTTTTAAATATAAAAATGAACCATATGGCTCAACCACACTTTGTTGAGGAAAAGAATCAGAGTCACCTTTTCCTCCCTTTTTTTCTTATAGGGAGAAAAGAGAGGGGTTTGCTGCTTAGAGGAACAAATCTACCTTAGCCACTATATCAGGACAGGGAAGGGACAGAACAGCCCTGAACTGTGGCAGTGACCCTGAGAATCTTTGCAATTTTGTCTGAAGATGCTTCAATCCTTAAACCTTAGAGATAATCATGGCACAATAAGAGAGACTTGGGGCATCTTGCATAATCTGCATCTTCCAAGGAATTCCAGGAAAATCCTGGAAGGTACCCAAGAGCCCAAAGGTCACAGCAGGGCTTTTGCCCAGAAACAAGGGGAGATCACTACCACCTCTGCCTACCCCATATGAAAGTGTCGCTCTTGACCACCTGCAGCTGAGACATGTTCCCCAGGGCATCAAGGAATGTGGCTGACACCTCCCTGACATCCACGGCCACCGTTATTCGCAGATCGAACTCCACCACAAGGCTGCCATTGGTGATGCAAGTGACGTTCATTCTGATCCCACCGGAGTCCATGTGCTGACGCATGGTGGCCGGCAGGGAGTCTCGCACCTTGGAGAGACACAGGACACAGGTCACTGGTGCTGAGGATTCTACCCACCATGTTTGTTCTGGGATCCCCAACTCCTGCCAGAGCCAGTCTGCCAGAGGCAATGGTGGGGTGGTTGGGTGCACATCACTGCCTCCTTGGGGCAAATGGTGGCTGCTCCTGACTTTAAGCACTGCTCCAGCAATCAGGTAAAGTGCTCCTGTCTCCCTCTCAAGCTTTTTGACTAGTCTTTCTTCTTTCAGCTTATCCTCCATTGCCTATTTGGGAGAGCATTGTGTTTTGTGTTTAGAATCTCAGGATATGGAGCCAGGGAGATGACTCAGTGGAATAAGTGCTTCCCTGGTAAGGACAAGGGCCTGAGTTCAATCCCTGGTTTCACCACAAAAAAAAAAAAAAAAAAAAAAAGAATCTCAGCGTAGCAGAGAATCGTGCAAATCCTTGCCTGGATGGGATATGGAGAGATGAGTTGGGAAATGTGGGTTAATGGGGCACCTGTCTTCACATCTGTCCATAGTGGTGAGACTGGAGCTTTGAAAGTGACATTAATCCAAGACCCCTGTACATCTGTGTGATGGAGGGAAGGAGGAAAAAGGCCAAGGACAATAATAATTGCTCTCTAATAGAGCCAACTGAAGGCTCAGGTTAGCCTCTCTTGGGTGACAATGAGTTTGCTCACCTTGGGTGGCAGGGAGTGGGTCATGGCACCATGAGCCTGGATCCTAAGCCACTTCATGCCCTAATCTCACTGAGAACTGTCCCTGGAGAAACTCTGCTCTCTAGCACATACACATTACATGAGCCATGACAGCCCACTGTAAGACCATACAACTCTGGGCATTGAGCTCAGGGGAAACTGGGATGGGGAAATACAGTATGTGGCATGTGATTCTATTCAAGGTGAAAGAATCTAAGAGTAGGCAGAGCAGGCACTGCCTGTCTTAACAGACAGCTGCAGATATGCATGTGGATGGAGGCAGCTTGGGGACAGGAAGGAGGAATGCCAGGAGAACTGCCCTGCAGTGTCAGGAAACATGAAGGGGTGGGTGGTCTTGCTCCCCAGCTCCTGCCCTGGGAGGCTCAGAGTCAACTGCCACCATGAATGCCCACGCAATGGCCCATGCTCAGCCCACAGCTGTCTCCCCACACCTTCCTGTGCTGCAGGACACAGACCTTCTCCGCTTCACAGACACGGGTGCTGGGCTGGGGCCTGAGCAGATGGGAAAGGGCCCCGGAGCCAACCTGCAGCTTTGACTGTGCCATGAGCCAGCCCTGCTGGCTTAGGAGCCACTGTCACTGGCTGGGCCATTTTACCAGGAGCCAGGCTGGTGGGGTCCCCTGGAAACCACTGAGTGCCCAGCTTCATGGCTGCCCCTTTGCATTATTACTCCTGCCACGAGGTGGCACTGTGGAACCCTCTCTGTTCTGGGTTTCAAAACTCAAACTGCCAGACTAAGGAAAAGCTGAAATGTGAAGTCCCACTACAAAAACAAGATCAGGCGCTTGCATGTTAACTCAGTTGCCTAAAGCCCACATTTGGGCAAACTCAGGCCTAGGGGACCATGGTTCGAGCCCCAGCATCACATGCTGCACTGGACCTGCCCTTAAGGCAGCCTGAACCAGACCAAAAAAAAAAAACCTAAGATCATTCAATTATGGCTAATGTACTTTTTATACCTTAAAAAATACCTACTCTCCCACAAAGATAGCGATGTTGCTGCCCCTACTAGACTGTAGAATGCCAGAAACAACTGTTAGGAAGGAGGATGAGGACAGAAGGAAAGGGGGATCCTGGCAGCATGCTTCATAACAGACAAGACAGAGAGGCAATCCAGACTGGTGAATACATGAATAGAACAAATGTGACCTCCCCGCATGGCCTGGGAAGGGGCGAGGCATCCACGTGCCACACAGAGGAGCCTGGAAAACTCACGCTGGGTAAAAGAAGCCAGACCCCACCATCACACAGTGCACAGCTCTGTCACTGTGCAAATCCGGAACAGGAAATACACAGAGAGGAAGCAGAGGGGAGCTGCCCTGACATGGGTGGGGGTCGGGAGGAGCGAGAGGGCCTGAGGAATGCATACAACGCCGGTGCTGGGCTTATGACTTGTGATGGGCTCGGGATTCCACTCTGAGGTGATGAAAATAATCTGGGGCTAGGTGGTGGTGACTATCACATGATTCTCTCAATAGATGGTGAGCCTCTGAATTATACCAGGAAGTGTGAAATTTTCTCCATTGGGGCATCTTCTTAAAAGAATGAAAAGCATCCTACCACAGTGAGAGATGCACACCCTGTGTAGCAGTGCAGTTCGAGTCAGCTGACTCTTGGGAGCTGACGAATGGCCAAGGAAAGTGTAGCGTTCACAGACAGTGGAGCACTGCTGTGCCTGAAGATGAACCTGCGGCCTTTGCAGGGAAGTGGATGCCCCTTGAAATCTGTACAGTAACTGAAGCAAACCAGGAGCACAAGCTGAACACCGTGCTTTCCCTTCCATGAAAAGATTAGTAGGAAAAAGTTCCTGTACTCTAAGTTTGTTTCTGTTCTCAGCTTCTGATTTTAACCCAATAATGTGTCTGCAGGATTCTTGTTTCTTTGGATATGTTAGGGTCTCTGTTGCAGCTAGGATCATGGTCTATTTTGAATAAAAAATATATAAATTCTTAGAATAGGAAAATTTATAGAGATAGAATAGCTCAGGGCCTGGATTCAGGGAGGAGGGACTGGAAGAAAGGAGCTAAGGGGCGAAGCGTTTTGTTTGGGGATAACAAAAAATGATCTTGGTCCTATCGTGGTCATGGCTGCATGGCTCTGCTAGTGCAATAAATTGACTGACTCTTAAAATTTGTACAGGGCTGGCAAGATAGCTCAGCGGTCTAAAGTGCCTGCCTTGGCAAGCTTAGGCAAGCTCTCAGGGACCGCGGTTTGATCCCCAGCACCACATGCCGTGCCAGCCTTTCCCCCAGGGCGGGCTGAGCTGACCACCCCCCTCGCAAAAAAGTCTGTGATGTGTAGCTAGACACTGTAATAAATAAATAAATTTAAAAAAATTTGTACAGTGTGTGCCATGCAAATTGTAGTTCAATAAAGCTATTATTTTTCAAAATATGAATTTTTTGGTACTTGCCATAGACCTCAGTTCTTAAAGTTTTTCTTTTTAAGCAGGAGAGGGGATTTCTGCAGCACATAGTAGGATCCCCCAGTGGGCAGAGGACAGCATGGCTGGGGGCAGGTGTGGCAGCTCCACTCCTAAGCCCAGGGCTTTGACCCAGCCTCCTTCAGAACCCAGGAGCCTGAGAGCCCCAGGTTGGATGAGTCTACAACTTGCTGCCCTCCGTCCTTCATCACCCCAAAGGAGCAGGGACGCCTTCCACCTCACCGTCCTAGAGAATAGGTCCAGGAATCCTTGGTACTCCTCACTGCTGGCGTTGCGGAATGACTTAGAGTATCTGACGTTCACGATCCTGACCTTGCCGCTGAGCTTCTGGGCCACTGCAGGGTGGAGAAAAGACGCATTGGAAACACTACCACCTTGTCGCTTTGGTTTCACAGCTACAGGTCCACTCTGGCAGAAAGAACATGTAGGGCTGACCTGCACTCTTGAAAGACTTGTACTGGTGCCTTGCACAGCTAAGGGGCCAAACATTTTGTTTGAAGATAACAAAACGATCTCAGAACAGGCCTAGCACAGGGCAGATATTTCTGGAGTCTGCAGCACCAGCCTTCAACTGTCCCCCACATGACCTGTGTCCTAAGGGGCTATGACCTGTGCCCAAGTGTTAGTCCAGGACACTGTGGGGGATGAAAGGAGCCCATGATATAACTAGACAGGGCCACAGTGTAAAGCAGTTGTCCTGGCCTGGCAGGGACACAGGGCCCACACCAGGATGGCTGCCAGGCTGGGCTTCATGGTTTCCCTTCCAGCACCAGGTCTCCAGGAGCCCTGCCCGCTCTGGCAGCTTGTGTCCCCACTGATCTGCACCCCAGCAGGGCTTCTTAGGGACACAGGGTCTGTGCATGGCCTCAGAACAGCAGCACCTGACTTCCGTCCTCCCTCCCTCTGTCCTTCTTGGGGGATTTGTGGAGCAGTTGCTCTGTGCCAGCAGTGATGGGCAGTAGGGTAGAAAGTCAAGGGTCTCCTGTTGGAGACTCAGAGTTTGTTCCCCAAGAACTTCTTACTCAGCCTTAAGCTGAACCACAAAGCCACCCCACTGTACAATCCACTCCCTACCCCGAGACCATTGCTACCAACATCTCCTGATATATGTGGATTACCTGCCACACCAGACATGAAAGTGGGTCGCTTTTTTAAGAAAAAAGCCCTTGACAATCATTCATGAAGAGGAAAGAAGGATGATCTCAACCTGGTTGTTTTTGCTTTGGCTTTTGTGGCATGAAGTTTAAACTCAGAGCCATCATGTTTGACTACATCCCAGCCTGTATTTCATTTTCATTTTGAGGCACAGTCTTTCTAAATTGCCCAGATCAGGCTGGCATTTACAGTTCTCCTGCCTCAGTTTCTCCAAGCTCTGGGAGCACACTACCCCTGGCTTTACTACATGGAATCATTGCTGAGGATGGGCTCCAACTCTGAACCTTGCCTGGCCCCATCCCTGTGTGCTGTGGCTCTGGTAGACGCCCTGCCCGTGTCTGGTGAAAGATCAAGCGTCCCAGAGTGGAGAGGGCCTGAGGAATGCACACAGTGCCAGTGTTGGACCACAAACTCACAAAGACCCAGACAGGTTGCCTCTGCCCTGAGACAAAGCAGTCCCCTGCCCTGGGCCGTCCCAGCACCGGCTGCTACAAAGAGTCCCAAGGCCTGCAGTCCTGCACTATAGGAGTGAAGGAGGAGCCAGAGAAACAGAAGGCCAGCAGTGTCTCACCCCCACCACCCCAGATCTCCACCCCCACCTCCTCCTGTTGGCAGTGAGACCCACCTTCCTAGAGGCCCCACCTGTCCTCACTTTCAGCCGTGTCCTTGCACCCTCTTTTCCGCATGCTTTGGCTGTGATCTCCACCAGGTACAAGACTCCGGGTTCCAGCCCTGACAGGTTTATACTGAGCTCCTGGGTCTCCAGGTCCACAGCAGGGCTCTGTGGAGCGGTGGCCGTGAGATAGAAAGAGGGGTGCAGGGTGACGTTTGCTGCCCATGCCAGATGGAAGCTGGTGCTGGTCACGTTGGAGACAGTGACCTTTCTGATGGGGACAGGGACTGGGAAGTGAAATGAAAATGCTGAAGTTAGAATGAACTCAGTCGTTCTGAGGGAAGACACAGTTCAAAGACAGCATGGCAGAGGCAGAGGGCAGGACAGGCCTGATCGCTATAGCCAGGGAAGGTCCTGGGAGCACCCTGTGAGGAGCTGGCTGGCCACTCCCCTGGGCGAGTGTACAGTAAGGGATAAAAGGCAGTAGACAAAGTGACATGGTGTATGGGGGCCCAGGAGGTCTGTGGCCAAGACCCCAACCTCTCTGAACTGGCCACTGTTTATTGGATACATAGTATATCAGGGGGCATGTAGGGAAGTGCAAGGAGCAGCTGAAGCAAAAGGCAGGAAAGTAAGCAAGGCCTCAGGAAGGTGGAACAAAGAGTTGGCACGGTGTCACAGACCACTGCAGGCCTCTACTGTGACCGTTGGCATGGAGAGCTCTGCTTCTACACACCAGCCGCTTGTTCCTCAGGTGACACACTTAGGCCTGAACATTAATCTCATAGGCTAATGTGAAAAGTCAGTTGATTAATTCTACAGACTGCTCAGCACTTCCTCAGCGTAGTCTCCATCAGCAGTCCTCACCATCACTCACAACTGTGCCAAGTCCCTGGCTTAGCTTCATGGACAGCACCCTGCCCTGTGGCAACCACTCGCCACTCCTAGCTTGGCTCAGTCTTTGAGGAGGGCCACCTGGCCCTGAAGACCTTGGACACTAAGGCTCTTCTGCAGGATGGGTGGTTTTCCAGCCAGGCTGCCTGCTCCTCATGCAGTAGACATCACAGAGGACAACATGGGGGCAGGACTGGCCTGAGAGCCACTCTGCCATAGGGCAACCCACGTGTGGCTGGAAAGCCAGGTGGAGCTGCTCTGTGAGCCCAGTGGAGACACCACAGGCAATGAGGCTGGCACCATAGAGCTCCTGCTGCTCACCTCCTGGGGCACCCTCAGGGCCGGGAGCAGTCTAAAAGCCTCTATGTACAAGGTAGACCTGATGGGGCTGCAGCACAACTATGCAGGGACAAATCGGCTGGGTACAAGACAGGGTACAGGATAGGGTAGGAAAACTGGGGTGCAGACTTGTGGGTGGTAGGCCACTAGCAGGATATAGGATGACTAAGGTACTAGACACATGGGTGTTCCAGTACCCTCAGAACACATACACCCCAATATCTCCTCTGCCTGACTTTTGCTCCACTGGCTACAAAGCAGGAGTCTTAAGAAGCATCAGGAGAGGCTGGAGATAAGGTCTCTACTGAAGGAGCCCAGATACCTGTCCAGCACTGGGTCTCCTCAGCTATACAAAGGGACAGGGCCTTCTTCATATTTCAGGCTGGCCTGGGACACACCAGCTCTGTGTGTTTGGTCACATGGGCCCTGCAATCCCCAGGTTCTCTTCAGGATCTCAGCCCCTTGGGTCACTCACCACAGGTAGGAGTCTCTGGCATCACAGAAGTGGAGACTGAAACGGAGTCCTGGAAGGGGGAAGGTGTGGGGTCCTTGAACGACAGTGCTGTGGATTGCAGAGCCATCCCCTCTGTGGGGTGGCTGGGGTGCCACTCAACATGGCCTGTGGGACCATTGGTAGGGGCTGGTAATGTGGGTGACTCCTTGGTGATATTTCCCAGGATCTGCCCTTGGGAGTGCAGTGGGCTGCCTGTGGCTCCCTGGGAGTAGCCAGGTCTTGGTCTGGGTGCAGAAGATGAGAAGGCTGGGCTGGTCACCCCTGGGTCAGGGTCCACAGTGGGCCCCTCTTCCTCTCGGCTGGACCCTGTGCTGTTTCTGTCCTGTCCAACTGTGCCACCAGACCCTCTCTTGGGCAAGGGTCCTGGAGTCAGGACCTGGGCTGTTGTCGTGGTGACCCCTGGATTCCTGGAGCTGAGTGACAATGTGGGGAGCTCTGGGACAAGGGCTGTGGTTCCTGTGCCAAGGGCCAAGGCCGTGACCCCCGTCGCTGTAGACAGATGATGGCCAGTGGGGTTCACCACGTCACCTGAAAGACACATCCATGTTGGGTCCCAGCAGCAAGTGAGAAGATGGGCCAGCCTGTCCCCAGCAAGACAGCTGGAGGGGAGGGAAACCCTGCCTTCCACAGGGAAACCCTGCCCCACCCCACCCGGACCCCAGGAGGACACAGGCTGGTATGTTGGTGTTGAGTGAGGCAACATCTGCCCTTCAGGGTTCCCTCAGCAGGCAGAGACAGGGGGGCCTTCTCATTCAATAAGGGGAAGCTGAAACCCGGAGCAAGGGGCTGGCTGGGGGCTGCACACCTGGTCAGAAGGCAGGAAGTACTTGGTCCTCCCAACATCAGAACACTCCCTGAAGGCTCTGGGAAAGTGCCATGAATCGCCTCACATCTGCACTCCAGGTGGGAGTCAGTGCTAATTCCCCTCACCAGCATGCTGGACATTCAGTGAATCTATTTATTTATTTATTTATTTTTCATTCAGTGAATTTTAAAAAGAAGAAGAAGGAAAAAAAAAAAGAACCAAGTGCAGGAACTTTGGAAGCTAGAAGGTGCTTCTAGGTCTTGAGGAGCAAGACATCCCCATTCTCCAGCGATCTTCCTGGTCCTTTCCACCAGCCCTGGGATGGGAAGAGGGACTGAGCACCTATCCCACCCATGCCTGCTCTTGGGCCAGACATGACCAATCAATCACAGTATCTGAAGTCTTCAGAAGGTTTCTTTTGGCTTTTGCACTTAGTATGTTACTGGCCCCAATCCACTGATCAGAAGTGGACCCCAAAAAGACCTGGAGCAGAGGTGTGGCAGGACTGGGGCACCAGGGTCCCGGGGTTTTCATCCCTCATTGAGCTCCAGGCCACCTAGCTTCTGGGGGTGCCTGTGTCCTCTATAAACATCATTAAATGAAATTTTACAACTGCACTGGAGTAGAGACGAAGAGACACTGGCTGGGGTTGTTTTGTGTTTAGCTTGATCATCAGTGTTTTAAAAGACAACTAAGACATTCCCAGGGATCCTTGCAACTGTTGTGAGCCCACAGTGCTGTCCCTGCCGGAGAAAACACCTGCCCTAGCCCAGGCCCAGAGCGGGACAGGGGATACGAACCCTCACAGGCACGACCAGGCCGGGCGGGGCTGGCATCCCTGACCGTGCGGCACTGGCAGGTGTAGGAACCCTCGAGGTTGATGCAGTGAGCGGCAGGAGAGCAGTCGTGCTCAGAGCTATGGGCACACTCGTCCCGGTCTGTGGGGAAACAGCAGACAGCGGTGGGCAGGTGGCCAGTGGCTTGGGAAATGGGAGGGTGCAGACGGGGCACGGACTAGAAACACAGCCTGCTGTCCTGGGAATGCACACCCAGCCTGGGATGGGAGGACCCTGCATGACGCCCATGTGCCACCCAGCACCCGAGTACGAGGCCCACACCAAGAGGTCCTAAAGCCTGCCCTTGACTAGGCTTCCCACTGACCACAGCTCTGCTGACACCCATGGTGCTGGCTTGTTTAGGGGTGAGGATTATTTAGGGAGGCTCTGACTCCTTGAGCTCAGACATATTCCTCTTTCTGTCCCTCCACCTCTTTTTCTTTCTCCTCCTTTTTTTTTTTTTTTTTTCTTTTGGTACCAGGGGTTAAACTCAGGGCCTTGTGCTTGCCAGGGAAGCAATTATGTCACTGAGCTATCTTCCTGGCGTGGCTTTTCTCATTTTCTTTCTTTCTGTGAAAGAGGATTGAATCTAGGGCCCTTACACTAAGATCCATCCCCAATTCCCTTTTTACTATTTTTTTTTAGACAAGTTCTCACTAAATCATTAAGCTCCCCTGTCTAGGCTTGAACTTGGGATCCTCCTGCCTCAGCACCCCCAGAGTTCTGGGTATGAAAGGTGTGGCTGCTCTACCTGACTTGTTCCTTTTACTCTCTCTCCCTCTGATGTGGTGACATTCCCTACTATTCAGTGTTTCAACTAACAGTAAAACATCTGAACCAGGGGTTCCAGAGAAGCCTCCCATGGACTCTCTGTGTCATTTCAGAGCATCCAGGCCTCTGAACAGAGCCACCTTGGCTGGGGTCCAGCCAGACAGGCTGCATGTGGTTCCTTCAGCGTGCTAGGAGGGAGCTGAGCCTGCAGCAGGTAGAGGTACCCGGGAATGCACACCCAGCCTGGCAGGCCAGGCTGCACCCAGCTGGCTGGATTCGAGCCAAGATAGGGACTGTTCCGCTCTATTTCAGGGGATGCTCAGCAGTGTGTGAGCCAGGGCTACTTTCACCCCTGAGGCTCCCAATGAGCAGGGTGTTTCAGCTGCGCATGTCCAGGAGCAACTCCAAAGCGCAGACAAGGGGATAGCCAGCACACACTGAGCACAGAGGTTTTGTTTCTCAAGCCTGGGCCCCTGCTGGGGATGTGGGGGCGGTGGGGAGTGTCTCATGCTCAGGGGTGGAGGTGAGCCTTCCCTTGCATGGAGAGGGGGCTTCACTCTGCCATCTCTGTCTCCTTACATCTCTCCAGGCCTGTCTCTGACACTCTCTGCCTCTCGCTATGCCTCTTTGACTGTCCCTTTCTTAGGCAGATAGACTGACAGACTCTGTCTGTCTAAGTCTCTCCCTTGGAGGTGTTCTTTGTTTCTGTGTCTCTCTGTGCCTCCTGCATCTGTAGCAAGGTGACAGGAAATGAACTGAGATGCCATGGAGGCTGATCAAATACCCCACCACATGCACTCCACAGGCACTCGAGATGCTGGGGTCCTAGTCACAGGAACAGGAGTTCTGCATTGATCCCACCTGAACCCCTAGTTTCTTTCTGCTTAGGAATAAGTCCCCTGCCCAGGGCCCCCAAGTCCCTTCTACAGCAAAGGATGGGATGTGGTCCCAGGGGCTTGCATTTCTTTTAGGGCATTTGCCTCCAAGCTGCCCAGATGATCTGAGCTAGAGGGGTTTAATGGTACGGCAGGAGGAGGGGACATGTACCTTGCACTCGTGTTCCCTGGGGGTCGATCTTGAACATGGTGCTGGTACGCAGAAGCTGGAGCATGGGGGCCAGCATGGAGACACCCACTGGGAATTTAGGGTCTTGGACAGTGACTCGGAGTGTCGCCACAAGGCTTCCTGCCTGAAGTGCCACAAGCTCCAGCCTCAGCTTCCCCTTTCTGTACAGGTCTGAAGTGGCTCTTGAGAAGGAGTTCTCAGCCTGGTCAGGAAGAGACCACAGCCACTCAGACAGGACAGCAGCTGTGCCTTCCAGGGTGTGAGACCCTGTCTTCCTGGAGAACCCAGAGCAACTGCTACAATCCTTCTCCTAGCCATAGGCATCAGACAGGGCATCATATTGGGTGCCCTCAAAACTGGCAAGAGGGGGAACTTGTGCATGGGGGTGAGGCAGAGATTAGGAACTGAGTGATGGAGAGTGGGACCACCAAGGAATGGTCCTGAGGCTACTTGGAGCTGCCCCTCCACACTAGGCTAGATTCCCCCAGAAAGCATGCAGACAAAGCCTGGTACTTGGGTCCCTGCAAAAACCAGGGAATGCACATTGGAAAAGCCGATTTCCATGTCTCTGGCTGTGGGAGGCAGCCTCAGGCAGGTCCCTAACATGACACAGCCTGCAACTGGAAGACTTTCTAAGGCTGTGCCTAATGAATCGCCTGAGGGAACCAGGATGGCAGCTCCCACCAGAATGAAGGGCAGCCCCGTCCACTCCTTGTCGGAGATAACAAATGCAGAGGCCCCCA
Source organism: Ctenomys sociabilis (assembly GCA_004027165.1). Taxonomy (NCBI): domain Eukaryota; kingdom Metazoa; phylum Chordata; class Mammalia; order Rodentia; family Ctenomyidae; genus Ctenomys; species Ctenomys sociabilis. The sequence goes on along the minus strand of PVKA01004028.1, from coordinate 76,724 downwards.
TGGGCCCTGTAGCCTGCTGGAAAAGCTTCAGGCCCCTTAACTAACTGCACCAGAAGAGGGAGTCTGAGTATCCCCATGGACCAGGGCTTGACTCTCCTGACCCACAAGTAACTAGGATGTTGCCTCCTCCTTGGGGAGCAGCTGGCCTCTGTGTGGTGTCCTGGCTCAGAGCACTCAGGAATGTCACCAGCACCAGATCTGTACCAGATCACCACCTCTGCCAATACCTCACTCAGCAGCTGTCGGGAGAAGTTCTGGTACTCCTCACTGCTGTCGTTGAGCAGCTGCTCTGTCAGGTTGCGGCTGGTGATCCTTATGACAACTTCAAATACCCGGGCATCTGAGGCAGACAGGAGCACACATTAGGGGTAGCCCTGAGGTCACAAGTCACTTGCTGGCCTGGGGAATGACTCCATGAGCCTTTGCTTAGCATGCTCAAGGCCCTGGGTTCCATCTCCCACACCACAAATTAAGTAAGTAAATAGTCACAAGTTCTCCCAGCAGTGATTTCCATAAAATCTATTATTTGATATAGAAATTTTAAAAACCCCACTGTGGATTGAGGCTTGGCTTGATGTAGCCACACTGGGGAATCCTCCCGAGGACTTTGCATCAGCTCACGGAGTCACGGCCAGGCCCAGGCACAAGGACGGAGGGTCAAGTCCACCACACAAGTAGGGACCAGAATTCAAACACATATGGGGGTGCAAAGACCCGCAAGTCTTCTTTTCTGTGGGGATGCTGCGTCCCTTTTCCCTGAGCCCAGCTACCAGGCCCATCTAGGTCCTTGTCCTGGGGCCCCCCATAGGCTACAATATGGGGAGGGGACTGGACCCAATTTGGCAAAACGGTCTAGGTTCAGTTCTGAAAGTCTTGCTTAGCTGTCCTGGAGAAGCTGATGTGACTGGACACCTGCTAGGGAGGTGACTTTTTCTAAGACTCTAGATGGGTCAGGGAAAAAGGGTCACTCATCCTAAAAACAAGCCTGCACAGAGGATGCTCTCCAGGCCTGGGCATACAGCGCACTTTGGCTCCTTGTGTCTCTGACCATGAGCAGCCTGACCCCGCTTGGCCTAGTGGCCAAGGGTCTAGTACACAGCCCATTACCTGTGCCCACTATGCTTATGGTCAGCACCACTGGACCTGAAAGAGAACTTCTAGAATGCCCAGCAGACACCTGCAGCCACTGACAGTCCCAATCCTGTCCTTTCCCATGAACACACCTGTAGCAAGGCATATGAACTAGACAGAGGAGGAAATGGACATAGCTGATAATAAAATAGAGCAATTCTAACAGCATACTATGATAAAAGTTACTTAAAACCTGAGACTTAACAAAGGACTAATATCTAGACTAATATTAAAAAAAAACTCAGAAAAAAGAAAAAATCAGACCCCTCCAAAGTAAAAGATCCAGTATAATAAAATGGGCAGCAAAAGAAAGTACAGCTGAGGAGATGGCTCAGTATAAGTGTTTCCCTGGCAAGTGCAAGGGCCTGAGTTCAATCCCCAGTTCCGCCAAAACAAACAGATAAATAAATAAATTAAAGTACAAATGACCAATAAATACAGGATGCAATGCTCAACATCGCTGGCTGTTACAGTAATGCAAATTAAAACACTGAGGTTCCATCTTACCCCAAAAAAGCATGGCCATTATCAAGAAATCAATAGCTTAGCAGCACAAGCACCTGCATGGCAAGTACAATGTCCTGAGTTCAATTCCCAGTTTAAAAAAAAAAAAAAGGAGAAAAATAGGTAATAACAAATGCTGGTGAGACTGCAGGGAGAAAAGGACCCCATACTGTTGGTGGGAATGTGAACTGGTAGAGCCACAGTGGAGATCAGTATGGAGACTCTTAAAAATTAAACCCAGAAGTCCCACGTGGGCCAGCTGCCCCCTCCTAGGCATCTCCCCATAAAGGGCTAAAGACATCACATTACAGTGATCCACGCGCACCCAAGTTTCTAGCAGCACAGCTCATAAAAGCTAAATCTTGGACGTGGCCTGCGTATCCATCAGCAGATGAACTGAGAAAAGGAAAACATGGTATTTATACACCAGGGAGCACTGCTCTGCTGTACAGAAGGATAAACAAGTCATTTGAAGGACAATAGCAGCACCTTCAGCCACAGTGCTAAGTGAAATAAATCAGCGTGCAGGCTTAAATCTTCTGCAATTTCTCTTACAGGAAAAACTCAAATTACAAATAAAGAATTAAATAAAGATAGATCACAGGTTATAGGGAGATGGATCTTTCTCAGGTGGGAAGGGGACCAAGAGATGGAGGGGGACTTGGGGACAGGAGGGGAGGGATGAAGCAGGAACTGGGATGTGTGGTATCCATTTACCAACTCCACATGAAGAATGCAGATATACACTGGTAAAAATTGTTTTAGAAACAAAATTCAAACTTTGTTGCCCTTTGTATCTCAAAGCACCGCTGAGCGCAGATCTGTGAAACTCACACAGGTTTGCCCAGACACAGGCTGCTCTCTGCTGACGCTTCAGGCTGGGTCCCCTGGTATCAGGATCACACGGCTTGGCCGAGGCACATAAGTCCTCTGTTAGTGGGGTTTTAGGCTCAGTCACCGAGCACCACCGTGCCCTGGGATCCCATGAGGCGCCGGCTGTGGGCTACAGTGGTTACACGCACTATGGGTAGTGGTCAGATTTGGAAAAGCTCTTTAAGGGGCATAGAATGAAAGAAAACCAAAGCTAGACACAACACAGGCTGACTCCATTCCTCTCTGGCTTCCTGAGGGTCTGGGGGCTACAGATCCCCACTCTACATTCCCATAGAGACCAGCACTGAGTGATCTGGGAAGGAGTGTGGTGCCCTCACAGGCAGGAGACGGTGGCACATGGGGAGTGGGGAACACCACAGCAGTCGACTCCAAGATGATTCCAGTGCCTCTGTCTCCAGCCTCACTTCCTCCCAGGGAAAGGAGTGTTTCCCCCTTGTCCTTGTCCTTGTCCTTGTCCTTGTCCTTGTCCTTGTCCTGGAGAGCGAGATGAGGCCACAGGAAGCTGGGAACTCAGTCACGCTTTATGTGTCCATGATGGTCTTTACAAAGGTGTCATCAAAAGTGCAGTGCACGCTGCTGCCCAGCACCATTCCACATAAAGGCAAGCTGGCGAAAACAGGGGGTGCATCCCCAGCTGTACTCGGCGGACCCTCCCCAAAGTCAGATGATCAGGAAAGGGAAACCCTTTGAAATAATTCAGGACTTCGAGGCAGCCAGGATCCCCAGGAAAGAGGACGCCGGATGATGGCACGAGTGTGTTCATGAGAGGGGAGGATTTTGAGGGGATTCATGGGAATTGTGTTTTCACGGTGATCTTTTCCAAGAACTTAGACATTCATCATTTTTTAGCACACCCCATACGTGCTTCAGATGATGGAGAGAGAGTTCCTATATAGCCAATGTCACAGAAAGCCTCATTCAAAAATATAGGGACATTAGGGCCATGGTGGCCCAAGTGTGGAAGCTCCCAGAGGACAAATGTGTTGCAGGCAGTCACCTCTGCCTTCCCAGTCACAGGAAGGGCAAAGGGGAGTGCCGGGGCCCAGGGACCTGGGGCCGGAAGACAATCTCTGCAGGGACAGTTTCTAGTGAGCCTTACCAGTCTTGATGATCAGCACACTGGAGATGTTGGCACCACAGCCCTGGTAGCTGGTCTGCACTGTGTACAGCTCCCCAGCATCCAGCCCTGACACCCACAGGGCCAGGCCACTGGTCCAGGCGCTCCGGAGTAGCTGCTCACCGTGGTACACCTGCACGTGGAAGTCACGGCTCTGGGAGGCATTTATGCTCCAGGACACCTGGAAGTCACTGCTGGTGACGTTGAGGGCCACATGGTCCCGGATGGGAGGACAGTCTAGGAAAGCAGAGAGGAGGGAGATACAGGGCTTGTCCTCCCCAGAACCCTTGCAGCACTTGCTTTTTTACAATTAAGAATCAAACCACTAGTTTGATCAGACTCACTTCTTTCTTCTGGAAAGCCACTTTGGCAGGCAGCTCCGGGCTGCTGCAAGATGAGGGTGTGTTTTTGATGAAAGAAGGAGAAAGTACAGCCAAGTCCAAGATGAAATCTCAGCCCCACCCACCCCCAGCCAAGCCGGCACAGTGCCGACTCACACATGCTGAAGTCTACACTGTGTACGTGCAGAGCCTCCCTCTCTGAGGGCACTGTTTGGTTACCAGAGTGTCAGCACCCTCTGAGGAGACTGACATGGCATCTCACACCGCACTCATCCCAGCAGTGACCCTTAGGGCTGTACCCATGCTCGGTCATTGTCACCTACACTGGCTGCTCACTGACTGACTGCACTGCACCAATGGCCCCATGGGGCTGAGGCCTGGGGGTCTGGCTGGGTCCCTGCAAGGCCCTCACTTCTTTGCTATCAACACCCAAGCTGAGGCCAGGCATGGTGGTGCCCACTGGCCATCCCGGTGCTTGGGAGCCGGGGGCAGGGGACCGTGTGAGCCTGGGCTGCACAGTGATGGCCTGCCTCGAAGGAAAAGAAATCCAAGCTGTGGGCCTCACGCTTAGCCACCCTCTATTCTGGAACTCTGCTAAAATGAGAGCTATATTTTGGATGAAAAATCTGGCTCCCGACAGGAATACAGGAGTAGAAATTACAAAACAAGTAGGTGGTTCTCAGTCAAGACACTAAAATGGGTGTGAATCAGAGTGGCAGTTCTGCAAGAAGAAAAATTTAATGAGGAACTTTAAAAAAAATCTTCTATAAAACCATAGTAAAGAAGAAATAATTTCAAATTATGGGGTTTCCCCAATCCCTTCCTCTCAAGGCTCACGGATATTCTTTCTAGAATTGTGAAAACACTCTAGTTTTTCCAAATATATGTGTATCCTTTCTCAGGATAAAACTGAAACAAATAAACAACTACAACAAATCAATGCAGGGCTGGCGAGGTAGCTTAGCAGACTAAGCACCCACTTAGGCAAGCACAGAGACTGGGGTTTGATCCCCAGCACACTAGCCCACCACTGGCACACTGAGCTGGTAACAGAGACTGGCCATGGTGGTGCACACCTGGAACCCCAGCGCTGAGGAGGCTGAAAACAGGAGGATCACCGCAAGGCTGAGCTGTGCAGTGAGACCCTCTACCAAAAGAAAAAAATCAGTGAGACCCGTTTCCCTTTTAGCCTTCATGACCAGAGGTCCAGAAGCAGGCTGAGCACCCAGTCACAGTCCTGCAACCAACACAGCCCGAGTCTCCTCCTTCTGACCAGGTGCCAAGCTATCTTTCATAAAGCACCTGAGTGTCTGGTTCCCCACAGTGAGCCTTTGCAAACCTACCTCAGAGCAAATGGAAATGAATTACTAGAAGCCCAGCCCCCCTCTGCCTCAGAGGAACAGGAAGTACAAAGCCTTGATTCTTCTGCATGTCACAGAAATAGGCACGGACACAGCTGTTCACACACCATGACATTTTCCTATGCAACAAGGAGTGTAGAATGGGCTCTAATCAAGAGACTGCCCTGACACAGCGCTTCACCCCAACTCCACAGGATGCCTGGGATCAGAAACCCAGCCTGCTAACAGCCAGGCAGCTCTCTCCAGGCCTGGGCAGCACATGTGGCTCAGAAAGGAAGGCAGTGCTGCAAGCTTTCTTCCAAAACTCGGCTGAAGTTGGATGTGGTGGCTCCAGTACTCAGGAGGCTGAGGCAGGAGGATCACAGTGAGTTTGAAGCCAGTCTGGGTTACATAGTGAGCTCAAAACCAGCCAGTACTACATAGTGAGACTTCTCAAAAACCAAAATAAGTATCTGCTAAAAATTCCAACAGTTCTATCTCTATGCCACAAAGACACATGACAAACAAGTTTGAATCCACAATGGTGGAGGGACAGTGGGCACCCCCAAAATAAAGAAGTGAGGTGAATGACACCTTTCACATTAAGGACGGAGCAGCAGTTCGGGGTCCCTGTCCTGGGTGTGACAGGGACCCTGAACTCCTGTGTCTCCTTGTTGGAACTCTGACACGCACTTGGCATGAGACAGGAGGCGGCCTGTCCCTATTATGGGTCACTGGGAAGAGTGTTTTAAGGGTGTCTCTGAGCAGGGCAGAATTAACATGGAAAGGAGAAGGGATGCAGAGAACACGAGGAAGGGGACTCAGCGCTAGTCACAGCGCATGAGCCAGTTCTTAACCACATGTGTTTTCTGCTTAAATTAAGATTCCACACCAGGTGTGGTGGCACACAGCTGTAATCCCAGCCATGCAGGAGGCTAAAGTAAGGATCAAGTCCCTGGCCAGCCTGGGCTACACAGTGAGTTCAAGGTCAGCCTGACCTACATAGTAAGACCCTGTCTCAAAACTCCAAAACTAATTACACCAGTGGGTTCTCTGCCTGGTGGGCTGAGGCTGCAGAGTTGGTACATCATAGCCTGTGAGACTCACAGAAGAGTGGTCATTTGTCAGGTTCTGTGGCTGGGACCAAGCTCAGTCCCCTCCCTCCAAGGAAATCCATCCCCTAGGGCAGCACTGCTGCCTCTGGATACCAGTGTGGCTTCCTCTCCATGGGAGACCTTGAGGAATTTTCAGTGGCCTCAGTCACTTTCTAGTCTCTGAGACACTTTCCCAGCAGTATCAGGTGTAGGAGTCACTTTTAGGTCCTCGTCTCGGTCCAAGAAGCCAATGTTTGTAATCCCAAAGTTAACGTTACTGGAATCCCATCAAGTTGATTTTAATCTACCACTTTCAATGCAACCCATGGCAAAAATAAAGACACTAAATTATATTTTTAATCATTGGGGAATCAAGGTGCTCTAAGTTTAGCCAGGAAGATGTCTTCCCAGAACAAAGAGAGCGACACAGGGCCTCACTCGGTTTTTATTTAGTGGGGGAGTGGCTTGAGGAGGATTGACTGAGAATTGTGGGAAACAGGTGACCATTGTGAGCTGAGCTAGGTGGGTGGCCTACATTTACTTCTGCCATATGCAGAGAGGGTATGCAGAAAAAGTAGTCTGCATTATAATATTATGCCATAGAGATAGCATCTAATGTTTATGGGAGTCTGGTGCTTCAGCTTTGATGTAGTCTTTCAAGCCCCAGGAAGTCATAGCCTCTATCTTGAGGCTCGATCCCAGTTGGTGGCACGGAGCTTTAGCTCTACCATTCTGTCTCGACCTGGTTCACATTAAAGAGCAGCAGGTTTACCAGGGAAACATGCATGCCACCTTCAAAGACTATCACCAGCACCCTAGCTAGATCAATACACATTGCTTAAGGCCAATTAAAGGATAAACAGAAGTCCTAGCCAGCTCTGTATATAATAATATGAGGAAATAGGGTCAGGCTCAGTCAAAATGGAGACAGTCACTCTTCTTTCAAGGAGAGCTGCTCAGTGGTCCTCCACAATCAGGTGGAAGGAGGAGAGGTTCACCCCGTCTCACAGTGTGTGGAGGGCACAGCCCATGCTCAGCTGGTGCCAAGGCAGGGGTTGGGGCAGAGGAACCTGGCAGAGGAGAACTGCTCAGGGCACAGAGAACAGGAGGCAGAGTGAAGGGAGGAGCCCTCTAGGCCAAGTCCCCAGTGCCAGACTCCTAACACCAAGCCACCGACGCCCCCATCACCCAATCACCTTCCAAGTCCCCTCCTATGATCCAGTGAGGCTTTAGGGGACAAGCAGATCTAAACCACACCAGCCATGTCCACCTCCAGCCACTTCTGACCTACAACAGTGGCAACTTCACATGGTGCTGGGTTTACTGAGCAACTGTTATGCCCTGAATCAGTCACTAACCCTGGAAACAAGTTCACACCCACATCAGTACCTCATGGGCACAGGGAAACATTCCCACCAGTGTCACCTATAGCAGAGACATAGCCAGGAAGCCATGAGGCACTGATTTGTGACATGCATGCCATCCTCCACTCAGGACCTGGGCAACAAGGCCACAGCCTCTGCTCTCCTAGGTCTGCATTGTCCCAGGTGCACTAGTCCTGTCACAATCTTTGCTAAGAGGCTCTCTTGAAATCCCATTTTACAGAAAACAAAACTGAGTCTCTGAAAAGCCAGGCTGTAACAACTCAAGGCAAATTCACTTGCTTTACTCCTCCTTTTACCTAAGTCTGGATAATGACTTCTAGAGATAATAGGACCTTGTCTCTGGGACTCTTTGGAGAAGCAGTCTTCATGGGTGTGATCCAGTTAGGGATCTTAGAATAAAGCTTGTCCTGGGCAATCAAAAGTGCAAGATCCAATCCCAAGAGTCCTTGTAAAGGAGCAACAGAGGGAGCCTGGGACACAGCTGCAAGAAGAGGCCCTGAGACAAAGCACAGACAGAGTGCAGAAGCTGGCTTTGAGGATGAAGAAGAAGCCACAAGTCAAGGGGGACTGAGAGCCACCAGAAGGCATAGAGGCAGGAGCAGAGGCAGTGCGGCACTGCCTGAACCTTGATATGAGTGGCCCGTGATCCCTGCTGACACGTTCCTCCTCTTTAAGCCTTGAGGTTGGCAGTGCTTGGTCACAGTGGCCACAGGACACTCACATGCCTGCCAAGTCTTACATTTCCAGACAGCTGCCCCAAAGCTCAGCAACACAACTTTGGGTAGATTTTCCTTGTATTGTAAAACTTCTGATACATTCAGGCTAATTTTGTTTTTGTAGGACAGATGTGAGATGTGTGTGTGTGTGTGTGAGACAGAGAGAGAGAGAGAGAGAGAGAGAGAGAGAGAGAGAGAGAGAGAGAGAGAGAGAGAGAGAGAGAGAGAGAGAGAGAGAGAGAGAGAGAGAGAGAGAGAGAGAGAAAGAGAGAGAGAGAGAAACTGTGTTGAAGACTGAACTCAGTTCCTTCACACTATCTTCCTGGCTCTTTTCTTATTTTCTATTTTAAGACAGGGTCTGGCTAAGATGCTAAGTTTCCTGGGCTGGCACTGAACCTGCAGTTCCCCTGTCTCAACCTCCCAGAATGCTGGGATTACAGATGCATACCATCGTGCCCAGCTGAGACATTTTGAAATCAGAACAATTCCTTCCACCTCTGACTCCATGGTCCAGGATAAGCCCCTTGGGACCTGGTTTGGGTCTTCATCAGCCAGGACCCCTCTGCTGGTCACTCTAGCTTTCAGTGTCCTTCTTCAAGTGTGGCTCTCCAAACCAGCGCAGCACAGCATCCAGGGGCCACATCAGCAAGCATCCCTCTGAGGCCCAAGCACTAAGCCATTTCTCCCTGGCACTCCAGATCCTATGCTTAGGGATACAGACCCGAGGTCTGATGTTTCTCAGGGTGGAGCATATCAGAGCCCTTGCCTCAATGGTTCTGGACTCAGTTCTCACCCTGGCAGCCTTGACCTGCCTCCCGCTCAGCAGGAGCCAGCTGGGGACACCACCTCTCCCATGACTGTGGACTCTCATCTTGTTTTTCCCCTGGGCCTGCCTGACACCATGCCTGGGAAGGTGGAGACTCCGGGTGGGATGGGGAGCCAAGAACTGACAATCACATGAAACTAATTCTATCTGGACACTCACAGGAAACCATCAGAGCTGAGAGCACGGACTTAGGGATGCCCATCCTAGCCGCTCACACCGGCACCCATACCCTGCCCATCCCAAGAGACTTATTACAGAACTGAGAAGCTTCACTCCAGGGGACTGTAAAGCCCCCAAAGCTGTCCACTCTTGCAGCACGAAATACACACTAAGAAGTGTTCCTTCCCGTTTCTGACCTGTGCAAGGAATGAACTGCCTGTATGTCTTTAATTGGGTGACTAATTTCACAGGAAAAATATCTGAAGTTGTGTTGTATTTTCCAAGAACTTGTCCCTCTAAGGCTTTCCAACGGATTGCTCATTTCTATTAGCGTCTCAATTTAAAACACATGCTGCTCCCTTTGCAGTGTGCAATCGGAATTCACCCTGAATCTCCCATCTGGAAACTGGACCTGGCTGTCTGCACTGCTGGAAGTGTGGCCAGGTCCCATGTGGCTGCTCTGCCTGTGCCAGCAGCCAGCTCATGGGCCTTGGTCTGGGCAATGGCTGTGTCTCATGCCCTGGGGTGCAGGGCTGAGATTGGCTGGCAACTTCAGCCACTGGAGAAAGAGCCTAACATTTCTTAAGAGTTCCAATGATGCTAAAAATAACTGAGTCTAATCTATATTCCTAAGAACGGGGCAAGATCTTCACCCTGAAGTCTATAGATTTCAGAGGCTGTGGATGGGAGCAGGCTCCATTATACAGACTCCAGGTGGGTGGAGTGGGGAAGGAGGTACAGGACCCAGGTAGACCTTCCAGTCTTGGGCCACCATGCCACAGGCTAACTCTGTGGCCAGGGTTGAGCTGCTGGTTACCTTTTATTTTCCCTGCTACCGTTGGAAATACAAAGAATGGTGACCCCTCAGTGGTTACCATTCCTTGTCATGTGTTGTTCCAGCAAATAGCTATGCTTTGCGTAAGGATCCCTTGGTCAATGGCGACTCCATGTGCTTGGGTGCCTGTGTCACTGGGCCTGGGGGCTTAGCTGGCTGTGCCTGCTAGGTCTGGACAAACACACTTGGTGACATTTGTGCTGCAGCCCACTTCCCCAACTGTGTGTGGCTCACAATGTGGGGGGCAGGTGGCTGTGGGAGCCTGTTGCTGCCACTGGGGACCCACTTGGCAATGAGCTGAGGTGAAACCCCTTCCCTGTGAGCCCTTTTATAGGGAAAATAGCATGCAGATCAATTACGAATGAGTTCAACCTGGGCATTTTCTAAACCACATCCTGATGTTATAGTCAGCATCTTCATAGCAGAATGCTGACTGCAGCGGGCACATGCCCACAGGGAAATAGCTGAGGGTACTATGTCACTGCTGGAGGACAGATGCCATTGCTGCCCACCACCAAAACCCAGCACTGTGGGCACCAGGTTGCTTCCTGAAGACTTTCTCTGACAGAGTGGAAAATAAAGAAAGCACGATGCTCAATTATACCTCCAGTATGATTTGAAAGAGTAAAATCCTGTGTGGAAGAGGAGGGCACCATGGCTAAACATGATAAATGGCACCTGAGATGTAGGGGGCATAGTTGAGAGGAGGGACAGGTCCATCTAAGCCCTGGTTGATAATCAGGATGGCTGTTTAACCTAAGGGGTATATGCAGGGCACAGGCACAAATCATGAGCCGAACATGAGGGAACAAGGTATGAGTGCAAGGAATTTCATTATGATGCTCCAGACTTATTCTAATTGAGATCTTGGAAACTGTTTCCAGAATTTTCCATGTACTGTTTTGATCATTATGAGAAAGTGAAAATGAGATTTGGGGGTGACCACTGTATACAGTGACATTTTTCTGTAAGTCCCTGATGTCAGGTGCCAATCACACAAACGCAACACACCAGAGACAGATTCTCTTGTCGAGGTGTCCCTGCAGGTGGCTAATATCACCTCACAGAGCAGCATGGTCCCAGCTTTTTCTGTGCTTGCAACATAAACAGAAATGTGTCCCTAGTACCTCCAGAGATGACAAGGCCATTCTGCAACAGGCCCTGCATGCTTAATACCTGGTCTGAGAGCAGTCAAGGTCTATGCTCTTGAGTACCTTGGTCCCCAGCACCTGGCCCTGGATGTGACACCAAATACACATTTGCTGTATGGAAGCACCATGCAAGAGAAGTCAGCCAGGAGCCCTGAGCCTCCCAGAGAGGCCAGTGTCCGTGGTGAGCAGGAGCTGGCGACCCTTGTGGGAAGAGGCAGGTCTCTATGATACCCAGCACCAGGCCCAGAAAGGACACTCCGGGCTGTACCCCCACCCCAGAGCCCAGCATTACCTTTGTCCATGTGGCTCAGTGGCTGGGGAGGTGAGGTGAGTTCCTGGGGGCTGACACACTGGTAGGAGCCCTCCAGGTTCAGACATTGCTGCCCCCTAGAGCAGGTATGTAGCCCGTTATAGGCACATTCATCCACATCTGCAGAAGAAGAGGCAGGTAAGACTCCACCTTAACCCCTCCCTTGTCCTCAACCAGGGTACCAGCAGCATCTGTTGCAGCCATGAAATGGTGGGCCAAGAACACAGGTAAAGCACTGAGCTCAGACAAAGCCGCTCTGTGCCCAGGATGAAGAAAGCACAGCAAGGCCACTTGACAGCTTTATCTGCGCACAGGTGCAAACAAGCTCCTGTGTCCCTAACATAGTCCCAACCTTTCTCTGGGCCCAAATTTGTGACTTTCAGCTCTCTACCCATGATTGCTTATCCTTATGCAGTGTTCCCACCTCCTACAGGTGAGATGGACAGGACCTCCACTACCAGGTGAAGGGCTCAGTCAGAGCAGCAGGACAAGCTCTTTCCTTAGTTCCTGTAAAACATCAGCCTGGTCTCTAGCTCTTGGAGGGAGGCAAATGCCACCCCCAGGCTCCAAATGGCACCACTGTGAGTGGCCTGCAATGTCACAAACCAAGAACAGCTCCTGCTGGGAGCAGAATGCTGCACCTGCAGAGGACTGGCAGTGCGCATGGCCCCAGGTGGTAGCTCCTGTGCGCCAGGGGTCACGCTGTGCTACAGTGGCAGAGCTGAGCTGCTGGCATGGAGGCCGTGTGGCCCATCAAGTCCTCACTGAAGATGGGTGCCAACCCTGACGTGGACCAAAGCAAATCAAAACAAACCAGCAGGATGGTTTCTTCCAGGAAAAAGGCCATGCCTGTGTGCTTGGGCAGAGCCTGATCAACCCGTATCCCTCACTCTGCACTTGATCTCTCTCTCAGTGAACACAGGCCTGGCTGGCCTTGGAGTACACTTGCACCTGGGCTGCCCGGCCCCCATAGCAGGCCCCCACGCAGGACGGACCTTGCACCTGGATGCCGATGACTTCACACACACGCCTCATGATATCGTCCAGCATGGCGGAGACATTGGCCACTGCCAGCACTTGAGGCAGGCACAGCAGCAGCCTCGACACTGTGGAGGAGGACTCCCCGCCAGCAGAGTCCAGGTAGTGGACACTGGAGTCCAATGGCCGCAAGGCACTGACCACCTGTCAAGCCAGAAGGAGGGCATCAAACAGGGGCAGGGCCCCCACTTCAGACAGACCAGGAGGCTGAGGTCAGGAGCTGCAGCCCGTGGTGCACACATGCACATGCACACAGCCCAACCTACAGAAAGAGCTGTGCTAGTGTTTGCAGCACGAGCACCCCACAAAAGTCCTAGAGGCCAGAACCACCTAAGCCTTTGAAACCTCAGTTTATATACTGTGCCCCTGAGCAAGGCTTGCACACTGAGGCCCTAACCCCTGGCAGCTTGGCATGTGACTTTATTTGGAAATACTTTGCTGTAGATGTGGCAAGATGAGCTCATTAAGGTTGACCCGGATCTAGGACTGGTCATACACAAGGGGAAACTCCAAGGGAGAGAAGACGCAGAGGAGGACGGCTGTCCCAGGCCACTGGGAGAGATCTGGATTCGCCCGAAGGAGCAAGCCCGGCTAGGATGCTGATTTTGTGTGTTCTAGTCCCCGCGCCACGGGTTGATGTTCCTCTCCTCCCAGTTGGTGGTTCTCTGCAGCAATGACTGTCACACAGCAGTCTCCCCCCCCCCCCGGGGACCCTTAGGGGCCCCCACCTGTCCCAGGCCACGACCCCAGCTCTTTGGAGCTGCCAACATGGGAAGGGGAACCAGAGCTGGAGGACTGGCATCCCAGTGTGTCCATGTTAATGACCCCCTCTCCATGTCACCTGCTCCTCCTTGCTACCCCTAACCCCACAAGCCCAGAAAAGTGCACTGTGGAAACTACACAGCCAGCTGGGGTTCCCAAAATCAAAGCAGACTTTGCAAAGCAATCTAAGAGAAACCACCATTGGTGTGGGAATTGAGAAGGCAGCCCTGAGGGCAGCCTGGCCATGTGGGAGCCCTGGCCCTGGAAAGAGGAAGGAGATGGCACCCACCACTGCTGGCACCCTAGTGGGGCAAGTTTGCTCCCAGGACAAGAAGCACAGGGGAAGGCAGTGGTGAACAGCTCTATCTCAGACCTGTCAGGAGCCATGTGAGACAGCCACTGTCTTGGGCAGGTTATGATGAGTTTATTTACTAGAAGAAGTGTCTAAAGAACAGAGAGCTTAGGTCACTAGCCCAAGGTCACACAGCAGATGAGGGGCAACACTGGGATCTGAACCCAGAATCCTCTTCTTACTGAGCAGTGGGGCAGTCCCTCAACAAGCTGAGAGACTAGAAATTGCTCTGGGTGGCTGAAGTTAGTGAGGCTCCTGGGCAAAGGTGAGCAGCAGGGAGCCTCTCAGGCAAGGGCTGTCACAGTGGTCAGGTCCCCACATAAGAACATTCGGGTTCTAGAACTCGCTGAGCTCATGCAGCTGGAGCAGTGGAGCAGCATATCCACGAGGGCAGACCACTGACCTGGCCACACTGGGAGTCCCAGGACTGAGCGTGATGCTGGTGCTGGGGACATGCTGGCTGGAAGTGGCTGGGTGCAGCAAGAAGTATGGGCAACCTCCCTGCTCAGTGACTCAGCCGGGCAGCTCTGCCCCAGAGGCAGAGGAGATGCCTGGAGGCTGTCGCAGCGGGGGCTGCTGCTGACCTCTGTGCATGCCCCGTATGGACAGTGTGGCCTGGGGGCTCCTCCCACCCCTGTCCAGGATGGAGCAGAATTACACGGGGAAGCAAGGGCTCCAGGAGCTCAGGGTGGCAGGTACTGGTGTCCTGAGGCCTGCTCACACCAAGCGTGGCCCCAGAAGCCAGTGACAGCTGCCGTGCTGTAGCTGACTGTGCATGGCCTGTGTCTCCCTATAGCTGAGTGTTTCCAAGCATTTGGGTTGGTTCAGAGTGGGCGCTAGAGACCTGATCACGGGATACCCTTTCCCACAGTGCTCTGGGTCCCTGGAGCAGCCTCTGGGAGGACCACGCCCTATGTGGCACCCACCAGGGAGCAGAGCAAGCGCGTGTGGTTCTGCAGCTCAGGGTCCACTCGCCGCAGGTCCTCAAAGTCCATCTTCACCCGCACAGTCACATTGTACCAGCTCATCGGCCGGCCCTCTGCTGTGACAGCCACATCTGGAAGGTAAATTCAGATAGGGCAAGGTCACCAGAGGCCACCAGGCAAGGGGGACCACTGACCTGGGAGGCAGGAGGCCATAACACCTGCAATGGGCAATGGAGAGTACCCAGGTTGGGCTTTCACTCCCTCTTCTTGAGGCAACTAAGACTTATGGATCCCAGTCTGTGATGAAACAGGGGACTGTCCTTGACCAGAGTGAGGTCATTCATCCAGTAACCCTGTCACGGTGGAATGTGGCACGGATATCCACAGTCACTGTGTACTTGCCCATTATTTCTATGATTGTAATCAAATAGAACAATGTATATAATACCAGAAGCTACATAATGGAATATTGTGTGTAACAATTACAGAATACCATATAAAATGTATTACATATTATATTGCATGATGTGCAGTTTTACAGAAGGATGAATGCATAGTAGTATAATACTTCATATCATTTACACTATTACTTTATGACTATATATTATTCTAATGCATACTTATAATACAGAGTCCACCAAAAAATGTATACATATTTCAGGAAAAGAAAATAGTATGATATTTTCTCAACAGATGGTGTTACCCTCATATGGGGTACCCTAGAGGATGTCGTATATCACAGAAAGCCCGCCACACTGCAGGCCCTTAGAGAAGACACTGAAAATGCATGCGCAGCAATCTCAGTGCCCAGGGCTGCCCAAGCAACAGCTCACTGTACTAAGAAGTATCTGGAGGCTCATGGCCGCCACTGCAAGCTACTCTCCTCTTGCAACTGCAGAGGCCAACGGTAGCTTGTATGAATCTCATGCTGTCTCCGTACATTTAGTATTAAAACATTCACACGTTTTTTTTTTCCTGAAGTGCATCTACATTTTTTTTTGGCAGACTCTGTATATAGTACATATAGGGTGTATAGTTTTATGATATCTCTAGTGGACAGATTGTAGGACTCTAGGGACAGCAACATCTACAGAGGCTCACGTGCCTTATATAAAATGGCAAAGTGCTCACCTAGAACCTGTGGATGTGGAGAGCCAGCTGTGCTTTGGAACAGGAAGTCACAGTATCATGGTTTTTATTTCTACCATTCTTTATGATGATACAGCGTACTAGTACGACTTTATATGTTATAGTGACACATCTACATGTACGGGGTATGAAAATGTGATGACTGCTTAACTTTAAAAACATATTTCAGTTAGAGGCCTGTTGCTATTAATCCTCTCCAAACACTTCTTACTTCAAAGGTCCTCATCCATCATTCTTGCCACTTTCTGCAGCAGCACTGGGGTCCTCTCTCCTCAGCGTCTTTAGCTTCGTGTCCTGAATAGATTCAGATATTTCCCTTTCATGGTCATTCTGACTTTGGGAAAGAGCCAGTAACCGCACAGGGCCAGATGCAATGAATCGGGTGGATGAAGCCAGCATCATGGTTCCTCTTGGGTGGCACCGCAGCAGCATGCACTGAAGTCCTGTTGTTGTTGTTGTTGTTTGTTTTTGTTTCGTTTTGTTTTTTTGCAGAACCGGGGATTGAGCTCAGGCCCTTGCACTTGCCAGGGAAGTGCTTATTCCACTGAGCCATCTCCCTGGTCCCTTCACTGAAGTTTTTATCACACTTGGAAAGACGTTCTGTAAAGAGGACTCCAGAGGTGCTACAGAAGCGGCAAGGACAGTGGGATGGGAGTGTGGGAAGTGAGGGCAGGATTTGGAGGGGAATTTGTGACAGTGTGTTTTTTACTGCAATATATTTTCAGTGTAAACTCTCGCTATATACTCAGAGAAGCCCTCACATTAGCTGTCGCATCTTCTCCTCTGAGCATTGGCCAGTGCATGGTCCAAGCCCAGCCCCATTCCCGACACTCTTCTGACCAGAAGACATGCATGCTAGGCTGGCCATCACTTGCCTGTGGGCATATGGGGAGCACATCAGGGTCTGAGACATCTGCAAAGCAGCCACCTGCCCCCCAGTACGTGGCTACTGGTATGTTGGGAGCTCAAGTCACTCAAGTTACATGAAGACCTGGCTTCTCCATCCACCAGGATGGTCTCCTACCCCAGAGCACCAAGAGCCCTCCATTTCCATGAAGGCCAAAGATGACATCTGGGGACACACAGACCCATCTACACATAGTAAGTGTTCCCCATGGCATCATAACTTCCCCATACCCCACAGCAGCCCTACCTTGGGGTGTAGGGGCCACACAATGGTGGCCCCCTGACTGGGGACAGCACTTCTGTAGTCCAGGGCAGTCAGCATCCGAGCTGCATGGGGAGACAGATGTCTCTGGTGCTGCCATCGGGCAGACCCCAGGTCTTGATGTGAACACTGTGGTCTGGTTCAGTGCTGAGGGGAGATGAGACACATGCAATGCTGGCATTGAAAGTGCATGCCCTTGGTGAGCCACATGGGCACCAACTGGCTCACTTCTGCCTGGCATCCTGGAGGCCCATGACAGGCTGGTACTGTCTCTAGGCCTGGGGAGCACCAGGAATAAGGCAGGGTGTATGGGGGCCAGGCAAAGCTGCCCAGGAGAGGCCCCTATAGCTAGGTGGGTGGTGGAGCCCAGGGCATCATCCTGGGTGCATAAGGACAGACCAGAAAGTCTGGGGTGTAGGATACAGGGAAGGGCAGGTCCCTAAGGCCACAGTCCAGCTCCTCTTGAGAGAAAGCAGCTTGGGAGGACTGGGAGCCCAGATGTGCACAGCAGTAGTGGCAGCAGCCTGGCATGCTGCTGGATGCCACTGACAACCTGACATCACTGAGGGGTCAACTGAGGCACAGAAGCCCAGCTGTGGCTGTTCTCAGGAAGCTCTGTGAATGCAGCTGGATTCAGTGCCAGGAAAGCAGAGCTTGTGGCGCACAAGGCCTGAGACCCTAGAGTCACCTCCAAGGGTAGTGGTTCTGAGGACCACCAGGACCTGGGCTGGGAGCTGGGGAGGCCATGCTGAGCTTCTGAGCAAAAGGGGTTAGGGAGGTCTTAGAAAGGTCTTACCAGGCATGGTTGCACACACCTATAATCCTAACACTCCAGAGGCTGAGGCAGGAGGATTGCCAAAAATTTGAGCCCAGACTGGACTACATAATGAGTTCAAGACGAGCCTAAACTACATAGACAGACCTGATTTAACAACACCAAAAAATAAAGGTCAGGAAATACCTGAGAGTCACAGAACCCACAGGAGAACTGGCCAGGTGCTGGGGCTCTGGGCACAAAAAGCACCAGAAGGAGGAAAGGAAAAGGTGGAACCCAGGCCATGCTCCACAGAGAGATGCACCCTGCCCAGACCATGCTGTCAAAGGTGGTGTCTAGGACAACCTCAGGGCAGCTGGGCAGAGGGCTCTGCACAGTCTAGATGGACACACCAGATCAGGACAGGCACGAGCTCACCCAGAGGGCAGAGGCTGGACATGAACTCTCTGGGCCTAGACTGGCAGGAGGAAGAGGACCTAGCACCCTAGCAGCAAGTTCCAGCCCAGTGGGTGCTGCTCAAGCCCATCTAGATCCTTCCCCAGTGCATTTGAAATCTATGTCTACCAGTGTCCCTGAGGACATTCATGACTCCAGACCCATGAATATCAGGGAGCTCGGACAGGGCCAGCTGCGGGCCCCACACCAGCAGCAGTCCTAGAGCACCCAGGAAAGGGAGGACTTGGGGGCTGTGGTCCCAGATGGTCCTCTCAGGGGTCCAGGGGCCTCCACAGAATGTTTTACAGCCGGAAGAGGGGATGGCAACATTGGTTTCCATGGCGGCACATGCCTCAGGGTGGACGTGTCAGCCCAGGGGGAGAAGGAGACGAAGCTGACTGGCACCACTGTCTGCTTCTCATTGCTGGTCGCTGCAAGTGAAGATCCATGCCCGGAACGCCCTCCTTCCCACTGTCCTCAGCTTACTTCCTTGGTGTCCACGTGACTATGGAGACCAATGTCTCCAGGTCCTTTAGAAAAGGCCAGGACAGAGTGGCCTTGGGACGGGAAAACCAGTCCAGTGTGCAGGGTGAAGCAGGATGCCAGGCCCCAAGGGCCAAAAGTGGAGCCAGAAACTCCATCTTCCGCCTGAACTTCAGAGACCACATGAAAACAGTTCCTCACACAACAAGAAGTCGTGGGGGCACAGCAAACTGTGAGCAGAGCACAGTTTATCATCATCGCAGCCCAGAGTAGGGCTGGGTGAAGGATGTTCCCCAGCCGCACAGACATTAACATTCAGGGAAACTCAGTGAGAGGCCCAGCTAGAGGATCTCTGCATTTTTCTCTAAGTCTAGAATGATTCTAATCCAACAGTTCTACTTCAATATAAAGAAATACAGGCCATGCCCCCAGACTGGCCTCCATTCACTAGTATATCCATATGAAGGGGCACCCGGGGCCTGGTCAATCTCTGGGAGGATGAACCTTCGTTGGCATAATAGGTGAAGTATCCACTTGGGCAGGTTGCCAAGTGGATACTGACCAGGGCTGTCACCACTTCAGTGGAGGAACGAGGGGAAAAGGTTGACCAGAATTGTACTCAAGTGGAGGCTTCAGAGTAATTTCCCTCACTCATTTCTGTGCTTGCACACTGTCTGGCTTGTGCATCCGCTTCTGTAATTCTATTCTACAGTTTCACTAACTCGTGTTGTCAGTGTGTTCTGAGGGCTGGACTCACACCCATGGAAGTGTGTTCCACGTGGGCTCACAGATCCCTAGCCTGGTCAGGCAGAGCAGAGGTGGAAGAAGCTCGCATTCATGGCTGCCTGGGGACAAGGGTCTGAGCGGCAGGCACCAGGTGGCTGAGTCGTGTGTCACCCAACATCAGCAGGGTGGAGGTCCTGGCTCAGAGCAGAGCATGTCTCTGGCCCTCTCTCTATGCCCCCTGCCATGTGTTGGATCCAGTTCTGGCTTTGCCTCATTCTCAACCAGAGCCACCATGCTTAGCTGTTCCAGGCAGGGCAGTAGGATCTCTAGCTCTGAGTGGCCTTGCTATCACCAGTGTCTCCTGTGCATGGAAGTGCACACACACTCTGATCAAAACATGATGCTGATGGGGGCAGCGTGCTGACCATATCCAGGGTGTAAATACTCCCCTGCAGAGGACAGGGGCTCACACTGGGCTTTAGAGGAGGCCACACAGCTCCACACATGTAGGGGCTTTCCTGAGGGGCAAACGGAAGACCCTCAGTACCCTCACATATCCTCAGCCACCATTGCCTACCACCTTCCTCAGGTTCTCACCTCTCAACCTGCAGTTTGGAGACCTGACTTGAGATCCCCAGGCCGAGCGCCCTACCTGCCCACCTTGACTGCTCTCTGGGCCATGTCATGGCCCCTCTCAGGCTGCATCCCCAAGAGCTGAGCTTCAGGTGTTTGTACATGAGTAGATGCTCACAGGAGGCCAGCTTCCTCTCCTCTCTCCCCCACACTCCCGCGAGGATCCCATCTGTCTCCCCACTATGAGATTGACCCCTATCCCAAGGGATCCTGTTCTGTTCTGGCACAGTTCCACCTAGCACTTGACAGTCACCTGCAGCTCAAGCTTTAGTCCCCCACCATCTAGGACAATAACAGACTCTAATGAAGGTCCTCACTTAGCTGCCCTGCCCCAATGTGCTAACTGTACAACGGGTGGAAGTCCCAGGAGCACAAAGGAGGAGGGCAGGGAGGGAGTGGCACCCTGCTCTGCCAGGCCCTGGGTGCAAAGCCCACGCCAATGTGCCACAGGAGAGGCCCCTGGGGGTGGGCCAGCTAAGCAGTCCCAGGACAGGCCATGGTTGTTTGCTGCCGGCCAGTTTCTAGGTGCCTGCAGGCTAGGGACAGCAGCCGTGAGAAGAGGACAGAAGTCTTGACGGAGATGGACCCCTCGGGCCCAGCACCTGGCAAGGCACAGCCTGCCCTCACTGGCACCCCATTTAGGAGACAACGGGGACATAGAATGGCCAGTGCTTGAGGTCAGATACCCACCCACACTGGTGGCAGTGGTGCGGGGGATGGGAGTTTGGGGACCTTTATCATCACCTTAACTGCTTGCCCACACCATCAGGGCCTCCCTGTACCGTGAGAAAGCAGGATTTTCCACCCTCAGTGGCATCGCCTGGGGCCCATTAAAGAGCACACTTGGGAGGGTGCAGCCAGCCCGGCCCACTGGCCTCCGGCAGGTCTGCATTGATCCAAGGCTCTGTGTCCTGTGGGCTGTGGCTCAGGATCTTCCCCTGCAGCCCTAGACTGGGGCACCTTGACTCACAGCCCTGAGGACGGATCGCCAAGGGGGAATCCCACTTTCCACCTCTGTGGTGTTTTCTGTAGCCTGGGTGGTGGCCTCCCATTGTGGGGTGGCCCCAGCTGACAGCTAACCTCACCCCCTCCTGTCCTTACCCGTGCTGTGGGAAGCAGGACCTTCTGACTATGCGAGGTTGATTTGATCTGGAACTGACTCAGAGTGACAAAGCACCACCCACACACACTCTTTCACAGAGCCAGCCTGGGAGAGGTTATCCCTGGGCCTTCTCCATGACAAAGGCTGGTTGCCCTGGAAACCAGGCCCTGCCCTTATATGGCTGCTTCAGACTGCTGAGTTTGCAGGAGGTCAGGGTCTAGGGCCCCTTCTGTCTTTGCTGGATTCATGTTGGGATCCCAGCTGAGACCTGCACAGCACTACAGCCTTTAAGAAGAAGAGGCAGAGTCAGACTGTGGTCGGATTTGGAAGTGGGGCGTCCCTGTCATCCCAGCACTCTGGGAGGTTGAGGCAGGAGGATTGCAAGTTCAAATCCAGCTAGACCCTGTTTCTAACTTTAAAAAAATAAAAACGTGCTGAAGGTGTCGCACAGTGGGAAAGCCTGGGGTTCTGTCTTAGCACCACAAAAACAAAAGAATAGGAGGAGGAGAAAGAGGAAAAATGTTGCTACCAAAAAGCTGGCAGTACTGGTCGCCTCCTCTGCAGGTTCAAATCCCCATGGAAGATTTCCAGGGTCACTAGAGCCCCAGCTCTGCCATGATCATCTCAAGCATAGGCTGAGAGTTGAGAGTTGCCCCGGGGCTCTGGACCTACAGTTAAATCCCAGGATGACTGGGATCTCAGTAGGGGGTGTGACCAGCTGCACAGGGTCACACTGGAGTGTGATGGAAAGCCTGCTCCCCACTCCTGATGCACCCAGGGACCCCTGAGATTTCCCTCCCCAGGCGCACCCTGGACTCACGCAGGACACAGTACAGGCCCAGCTGCTCGTAGCCCTCGCAGCAGCTGGTGACGTTCCTGGACTCAGGCACCTCCACAGTCAAGTACTGGGTTGTGTAGATAGTCTTCGGGCACTGCCGCCATAGAACCCAGCCACCGCAAGCCACGTCAGTCACGTGGGACTTCTGTACCACCTCCACTCGCTTTACTGTCCAGGTCTCCTGGTAGCTGCACAGCTGGTAGCTCAGCAAGGAGAGGCCGGTTTCTGGGGACCAGAGGAGAGTGGAGGTCAGACTCAGGGCAGTCACAAAGAGTGAGCCTCCTTTCCCAAGGGCTGAGAAACAAATGCTCTGGGCTGGGACAGGCCTCTGGGAACTGCCACCAACCTGGCCACGTCTCTGCCAGGTGTTGCCACGCTTTCATGCACATGGACCTGCCCACCCCAGAGTGGCCCTTCTGAAGTCAGGAGCTGCCTGTAGGTCAAAACCCCCTCCCATGGCCCAGGCTCTGACAATGAAGACCCCAAAGAGAGGATCCAGAATTGGAATAGAGATGGAGTCCCCACTTTCTACTCTGTGGCTTGGATGCTCTGAGTCGTAGATTTGTTCATCTTGGCCTGCTCTGTTCCCCAGAGCCTGGGCAGCCACACAGGAGTGAATATGCACCTACTTCCTCAACCAACTCCTCTTGAAGGCCCACTGCAGACCCCCAGGGCACCAATAACAGTATTTGGGGAAGGAGGGGAAGGTAGACAAATATTCAAAGGAAAGAAACCTGTCACCTACAAGCAGTAATCTGAACATAGTGTGAATGCATAAATTAAGAATTTAAGGCTGGGGAGATGGCTCAGTGGAATAAACACTTCCCTGGCAAGTGCAAGGGCCTGAGTTCAATCCCCGATTACACCCCCAAAAAAAAAAAAAAAGAATTTATTATAGTAATAGCTATAGATGCCCTCCAGCTCCCCCCATGCACACTCATCGTACCATCCTGGCTACTTTTTGCAGCAGCTCTGGGTTTCTCTTTCCTGAGGGTTTCTATGAGGTGTGTTAAAAAATACCATCCATGAAGAAACAAATATCATCCATCAAAAGACAGGCTCATAAACACTTGACACTGTGTCCTTCACTGGATCTGACACTATATGGCTTCTGGCACTTCCCCAAAGTCAAAATGACCATACCAGTAAAACATTAGAAATTGGTTCAGGACACTGAGGCTGGTAGGACAGGACAACTAAAGACACTCAGGAAAGAGGAATCCAGAACTGCTGCAAGAAGGGGCAAGAATGATGGGATGAGTGTGTTCAAAGTGAGGGAGAGGATTTTGAGGGGGATTCATGCCAATGTGTGATTATTGTAATAATTCTTTGTTTGCTTAAACACACACCATATTTGTGGGCACATCCTATATACTGTAGGTGATAAAGGTTGCTTTCACTTGACCACTGTCCTTGGTTGAAAGAAGGACAGTCATCCATGCTGTACTGCAGGGCAAGCAGCAGGCTTCCCCCAGACCCTGGACATCTGCCTGGAGCCTGGGTTCTGGGATGGGCCTCCTTAGATCTCATCAATGTGGTCACCTTGTTGGCGAACCTCTGCCCTATCTCTACACTTCTTTGTCCTGTGCTGTCCTCCACTGCCAGGGTGTCTCTGTCACTTCATATCACAGAAACTTGTAGAATTGCATTCCTCCAGAAGATGCTGGGGTCAGCTCAGAACGTGACCTTAGGTCCCCAGGTCCACAGAGGTCACCATGTTAAAACAAGGTTAGAGGTGTGGGCCTGATGTAACATCATTGGTTTCCTTTTTAAAATAGGAATCTAGAGATGGGCACCCACACAAGGGGAAAATGGAGATGAAAGTAGCAATCACAATGGTTTTCCCATAAGCCAAGACATGTTAAAGACTGAAAAACAAAATTGCAGAGGCCAACGGTGGTGCACACCCGCAGCCTGAGCGCTGCAGGAGATTGAGCCCTTCATGGGCAACTTACCAACTCAGTGAAAACCTTTCTCAAAATTTTAAAGAAACTGGGCATGGTGGTGTGCACCTATAATCCCAGCACTTGTGAGTTCAAGGCCAGCCTGGGTTACATAGTGGGCTACTGTAGGTCAATACTAGTGCTGAGTACTAGGCTGCCCAGGGCTAGCCCCTCACCATCCACCACCACCACCTGTGTCCTAGCCACATGAGGGGACAGCTCTGTCACTGAGATGTGACTGCCTATTGTTCACCTCCAGCAAAGGTGGTCATGGCACAATCTAGAGAGAAGTTGGGTCTGGTCCCATGGGACATGGCAGAATCCCAGTTATGGCCCTGGTTAAAGTGGCAGAAAGAGCAGAAGGAATGGGGTAGTGATTTAGGACCACACTGACCTAGGCAGAGCCACAGGCATTCTGCAGCAGGAGCCTAGGGAAGCAGATCTAGATGCTTCTCCCTGGCCCAGGCAGAGGTCTCAGCCGTGTGATGAAGGTCACAGACTCAGGTCTCCCTGGAGCCTCCTGGCTCCCTCTGATCACTACAGGGCCCCAGCTGAGCACCAGAGAACCTCCTGCTTGCATGTGCACAGCACACCCTCCACCTCTCCAGGGAAGCTGGGACATAGCTTCTTGTTTTGTTTTTACCTTCTACCAAGGCTCGATGTCAGCCCCAAGCCCAGGCAGATACCTTCTAGCAGACCCTGCTGAGCCACAGAGGCACACAGGGCTGTTGCCACAGGGGCTGCTGGTCCTGGGCTGTGGTCCCAGAGGCCAAGCCAGCTGGACTCTGGCCTCAGCAATACCCCACTATTCTCTTGAAGGCCTTCAGTCCTTCCCCAGAGCATGTTGGGACAGCCCTTTGGTGACAATAGGCCACAAGCCACTCCCACACTGGAGGCCCAGCTTACCCCACAGAGAAAGCAGGGGTGTAGCAGTCCCCTGGGATGAGTCATGCCCTCTGGGTCAGGCCCCTACCATGTCCCTGGTGGAATAGTTCCTATGCCAACTTGTAGAAGAATCAAGAAGCCCTGCCCATGGGTCAGTCCGTGTGATCGTTGAAAATTCTCCCAGGATCTCAGCCTGGAAACAGAGGGAGTAGGGTACAGCCCTGGGGAACACAGTGCATATTCTTAGCTAGCGCCCTCGAGTAGCTTGGAGGCCCTTCCGGCAGCTGCACTGATCCCACCATCCCTACTCCCTTGGCACAGAGCTGCCTGGCTCACACCTCCCGCCTCCAGTGACAGTGCCACTCGCAAAACTCACTACACAAATAAAACCCTACTCTAGTGGGAAAAATACTAAACTAGTCAGAAAAGGAAGTTAGTTGCCTTTAGAAGCAGAATGGATCTCTTTAAATTCCTTTCTCAATGATGGAGATTGCAACAGGAAAAGGGTTTCTAAGCTTTGCCACCTCAATTCCTCAAAGTGTAGGGTTTCAGGAATCTACCAGTATGGGGAGCAGAGGGGAGGGTGGTTTGATTTGCAGTAGGGGTGGAACCTGGTTCTCATGCATTTGCAGCAAGTGCTGCTCCTCCAAGCTGACCTTCATCTGCCCTCTGTGGTTTTAATGGCCACTCTGCTGACCATGTCACCTGGCATTTTGGGTGCACCCAGGCAGTGGGGCAGGGGTTCTTTGCTCAGGAGCTGTGGGGCACCAGCCAGTCTCAGTCACCTTGGTTCCCCTCAGATCCTTGGGGACACCAGTGCCCCATGGTTCAGGCAGTCGGCCCTCAGGGTCTCTAAGAGCTCACTGTTTGCTGCACAGTTGATCACTGGCCACAGCGCATGGCTACAGAGATGTAGTCCCAGGCCCCTCCCCAACCTGCTACATGGAAGCCTGCATTTTCATGCCTCCCTCCAGCCCCCAGAGGTGCAAGTGTGCTCACGGGAAGTGAGGAGCCTTCCTTTGGAGAGTGCACACAGCCAGCCTCCTGCCTACCTCACAGCTTGCTACTGCATGAGGCTGTGCTGCCCAGGAACAAGTACATCCTTGCCTGTCCACATCCCTGAAGATGCTGTCCTTGTGAGACCCCTTCTCAGGAGCCCCTCCCCAGAATGGCCTGGGGTGAGCCCTGCGCCCTCACCTGTGAAGCCGCTGGCCCAGCTCAAGCCAATGGTGCTGGTGCTGGTCAAAGCCAGCAGGGCCAGCCCCAGCATCCCAGGCATAGTCCCGCGGCGGAGGCAGTGATAGCACGGGGCTTGAGGCTCCACCTCAGCAGTCTGAGACCTCAGCAGGGATCTGAGCTGACCAGGCTTGGAAAAAGGCTCTTCTGTCCTCTGTGCTGCAGGCAGTGGCAATGGCTTCAAGAGGGAGCACTCTCTGGAGCAGTCCTTTATGCCTGCTCGTTAGCGACTGCCACTGCCGAGGACATTTCCCTGGGGACACCTGCATGTCACACACAGCCTATTCTTGCTCCGAGCAGATGGCACATCTGAGGAAAGGTGAGCAGCCAATGGCCTGACCACATCACTGGGGGCCATCTCGTTGTTACGCAGAAAATGCACTTCAGACTCAAATCTCACTGCCCCCAGCAGGTGCAGAGTATTTGCTTACCCTATCATCCCAGCCTGGCAGGAGAAAACAGGGTCAAATCAAAGTGGTACATCGGACTCAGAAAGGCGTCCTTCACACAGCTCAACAGTGCAGCTCAGAAGTCATAACCCGAGTGAGGTCCAGCTGGCCCCAGGACCTCCCTCAGGGCTGGTTGAGGTTGGACTCCCAGACACCCTCTCCACTTCCCAAGACTTGAAGAAAATTATAGATGATGCAAGCTCAAGGAGAGAGGAATCAACTCCTGCAGAACATCAGCACATGGGACTACTCAGGTGGGGAAATGCTCACTGCAGAGATCTTCCAACAGCTTTAGAAGGCAAACTGAAGATTGGGCGTGATGGTGTGCTCCTGGAATCCTGCCACTGGGGAGGTTGAAAACAGGAGGATCACTGCGAGTCCAAGCCATGTAGTGAGCGAGACCCTGTACCAAATACATTAAAAAAAAAAAGGCAAGCTCATAATTTAAGATCCAAACAGGCTTGTGCCATTTCAGCTCCGTGGAGATGTTAACTCTGCAGGACCACATGAAAGTTGGAGACCCAGAAAGGACCTGGAGAAGGGAGGGGAAGGGAAGGGAAGGGAAGGGAAGGGAAGGGAAGGGAAAGGGAAAGGGAAAGGGAAAGGGAAAGGGAAAGGGAAAGGGAAAGGGAAAGGGAAGGGGAAGGGGAAGGGAAGGGAAGGAAAGATTTTACAGGATGGCAGGATTATAGGTGATCTTTATTTCAGCAACCATTTTGTTATAGTTTCAAATTTCATATTAAATCACTTCCAGCCCATGAGGCTTTGGCTGGGGGTGGCTTGGTGTCAAAAGGTGAAGCTAATACTAGATGAAGAAAGCCTCATTAGTGTTCTTGAGAAAACATCTGGCTGGCTAACATAGCCTAGCTCAGCTCCAAGGCTCAGAGGAGGATAGCTCATCCCAGGGACATGCTGCCTAGTGCCTGAGGGGTGTTGCTATGTCCCTGGCTCCATGGAGATGAGTCTCCCAACAGATTAGCTGCTGCGTTGGCACAGCTAATGGCCAGGTGACTGAGCCACGGCAAGACCATAAAAAGAGGCTCAAAATCAGCACAGGCTTGCGAGCCTGACACAGTGGGTTTCCCCAGAAGGCAGCAGCCTTTATAGCATACCTGGACTCCCCACAGGTGAGTATGGGCTGCTGCAACATGGGGCTATAAAACAGAGGGAGGTTTATGTTTGTTTTTTTTTACCTGACTGAAACTGAGTTTTAATTAAAAAATATATATAACCACAAGATAGAGGGAGGATGGAGAAGTTGTAAAAAGAATTGAGATGCATTTTGTGTACTCACCGTCTCCCTCACAGAGACACACTAATCAAAATAAAAACTTTTAGAATAGATTTAAAATGATGCTAGACAAGAAAATCCATTTGCTTGACACTACAAGAATAAGCAGAAAAGGTTACTTGTAGTTTAATTAAACCCAGAATATAAAAGCACAAGATGAGTCTGTGCTGCGAAGTTGCACTGACCGTTTCTTCGCACTTTTGCTACTATAGCACGCGAACGCTTCTGTAAAGCCCAGTATACAGGAAGTGAAGCCAGGAAAGACAGCATGCTTTAAACCTCGAATTGCCCCATAAAATCACTTAGTTTGCCCTATTTGTTCCCTAAGGAAAGTGCACCACAGTATGGGGTGAACCCAGACCTCTCCTGCTCCACTGTGCGCCTCAGCCTGTCCATGAGGAGCCCAGCATCCATGGGCCCAGGAGGAGGACCCGCGTGTGGCCCCCTGGCCAAGCAGAGCTTTGTAGTAATCTGGAATTGTTCACAACTGTCACTGTAACATGCTTTCTCTTGTACTGAACTCCTCTGTTTACAAAAATACCCCAAAGTTAGCAATTTCTTCCTACCTGGATGTCTCTATTGACCTCTCTTCCACACATGCACAAAGGTGTGTATGTGTATGCATGTGTATCTGTGAGTGTATTTACATACATATGTGTGTGTGCATCTTGGTGCACAGTGAGGCCTTTTCCTGTGCTTATTAATTTCACAAATTTTTCTGCATGGCCTCCCTGGGGATTTTCCACTTTTGCCTTTTCACATAAACAAAAGTGAAAGCTGTCACACCCTGTCCTCCAGTAGGGACAGCAGCCTCCAGTGAGTTGTGTCCAGCATTGCCAGGCCTTGCCCAGGCATAAAAGAGACCAATGCCACTCTCCAGTGCAGGGCTACCAGGAGAAAGCCCAGCATGGCCCAACCTAGTGCTCAAGGGCCCAGGACAAGGTGATACACGCTGTGCAGGGCCAGGATGAGGGATTCACATCCCCTCAACACACACATGTGGATGCTGGGGTTCTAGGACGATCTGAAGCCCACCCTACCCTAGGCGTCAGCTCAGTGGCTCCCATTGCAAAGAAGAGTTTTTAGTGTGCACCAATAAGTAGCATAAAGGGATTTATTAGGCAGAAATTTAAAGTACACACTCAAAGAAAGAGTTTGGGCCCTTGAGAGAGGGGGGTGCCTTATGACTGGGAGCCAGGTGCATTTATGGGGTTTGGGGTGTCTTCAAGGTGAGCGATCTGGGGATGTGTCCTGCTGTCTATCACCTACCCCACCTGGCAGCTGTGTCATAGCACAAAACATTTCCCTCTGTGTGAAGCTGTAATCTGCTGCCCACCCCTGTTGCCACTTCTGGAGGGCAGAGTCTGCAGGAGGAAGCTTAGCTCATAGGTGGAAAGCATGGCCCAGAACCCAAGTTACAGGTTCACTGCATCCTTAAGACCCTTAGGGAGTTTTCTTTTTAATTCCTGGAAAGGGAAAGGGATTTGAGTCTCTTTTGTGTCCTGAAACCCAAGTGTAATTTCAAAATTATTTGGGGCCAGGGGAGATAGCTCAGTAGAATAAGTGCATGCCTGGTAGGCACAAGGAACTGGCAAGCCCAGTTCAAATAAAAAAAAATTTTTTTTTTTATTTTCTTTGTCTTCTTTTTACCATCTTATTTCTTCTACCCTACCTCAACAGAAATTCATTCATCCTAAGCTAAGCTCACTCTTGCATTGACACACTCTTGCATCATGAATTGCTCCTCCCTGGCAGCCACCACCCTAAGATGGGGCAGAAAGGAGGGACATTTGTCCTCTGGCATGGCCTGGTCTTAGGTGGAAGCAAGGACTAGGCCTGGGGATGATGGACAGGGAGAGGTAGGTAGCAGAAACTAAGGTCTCAAAGAGCTGCCCTGGCAGAAGTGGGAACCCCCAGAAACACCTCCGTCCATGTCTGGGCTGCAGGGGCACTGAGCAACCTGTGCTTAGCACATCAGGATGGACTCCTCTGCTCCCCCTGGGAGCCTGCTGTCTGTGTTCTCTGCATAGCCAGTCAGTGTGTGTCTTCGCTGTGACAAAATACTTGACAGCACATCTTGAAGAAGGAGGTGTTCATTTTGGCTCACAGTTTTAGAAGGTTCAGTCCATGGTGAGCTGGCTCCATGGGGGGATTTGGAATGATGGAAGGGTATGGAGGAGGACAGCTGCTCACTCCAGGACTGTTATAAGCAGAAAAAATGGAAGGAGCAAAGATACCAACACAGCCCTCTGGGTCATCTCCCAGTGGCCAGCCTCCTCGGACCAGGACCCCCCTCCCAGCAGCACACTCAGATGCTTACCCATGGACAGGTCCAGTAGCAAACACAGCACTCCATGGTCTATTACTTTCTGTGAGCCCCCCTCTGAACACAAGTGATTTGGGGGACATTCTAGATCTAAACCATAACAGCATGGATGATACAGATGATGGGGAGAAGCCATACTTTCTGGGGCTCCTTCTCAGCTGGGAGAACCACCCAGCTTACACCATGGTGTTAAAGAGCTAGCTGGAAGGGAAGGTCATAAAAGTGAAAACATTTTGGATTGGAAGAGGCCTCACTAATTTGAGCCAGCTTCCAAAGCAATCCAGGCAATTCTCTGACACTTGTAGTTAATTTAAAGAGGTCTCCTGCTTATTGAAAATGTAGTATAGGGAGTCATCCAGATCTCATTGCAGTCTGGAATTTATATTTGTAATCCCAGGGAAAGGTTATTGGAATTCTAATGAGTAAATTCCAATCTCCCACTGCCAGTATGCCTCATGGTGAGAATGAGACAAATATCTGAAGTTGTGGGCAGCCCAGGGGATTCTAAGTCCAGCCAGAACAATAGCTAATCAGGACAAAGGCTATGATCAAGGGCCAAACCCATGTTTTATTAAGTTATCAGGAGTAGAATGGCTGAGAATGATGGGAAGTTCTTGAGTACTGAGTTGGGCTAGGTAGGAAACAATGATGCCTCTGCACTATGCCGAGAAAGAGTACTAGATTCCAGTAAAAGGTGACCTCTAAGCTTGGAGAAATCGACATGGCATGGTTTAAGGAAGTATCTTAAGTTTTGGCTCAGCTGCTTCAGCTCTGATGTCTAACTTTTCTTGCCCTGGAACATCACCACCTCTTCCTTCTTGAGGCTCAGTGCTAGCCAACAGTGTGGCATTTGGCCTAGCTCAGGCTTAGTAGTAAGGGGCAGGGCACCAATGACGTGTTAAATTGCTTCAAAGGCTTCACATCAGCGCCTTGGCTAGATCTAATTGCAGCGCTTAAAGCCCATGTAGGGGCTAGGTATCCTCCTAGCCATCTCTGTACATATCAGCACATGGAAGTGGGGCAAGGGTGAGCCAAAATGGAGACAAATTGTCTTTGTTCAGGAAGCTGTCCCAGTGATTCTCCACTATGTAGGCTCCCAACCCCACCCCAAACTAACTCAAGCTGCAGAAAGGATGGCCCCAGGCTTCAGGCTCAAGGACTTATCACTTGGTCCTACAAAAACCAGGGGACTCAATTCCATATGGGCAGTACCCCCTTTTCAAATGGCATGTAGTGATTGTGGGGAGCCAGGGGACACAGCCTGATTGTTTGGTACACACATGCCATGTGTAATGACCAGGGCAGGACAGGCAGCATTTCTACCTCCTTCCAAACTCTGCTCTCAGCACATAAAAACTCTACACAAAGACAGACAAGAGAAAACAAGAACGAAAAGACAAGTTTCCTCCAACAATGCTTGTGCTGGGTCTTTAAGTGAAGGTGGCGCTAGAGGAAGGCCACTGGGGCATCAAACAACGACTCATGAAAGGATTGGTGCCTGACTCTGGGCTGGTTGCTATGGAAGTAATCCCTTGGCTGGGGCATGGTTCCAGTGTAGAGCACTCACCTGGCAAGTGTAGGGTTCTTGGTTCCATCCCCAGCCTTGCTAAACAAAACAAAACAAAACAAAATAAGTCACATAAATAACAACCTGGCCTGCAACCAGTTGTCATAGCTGGCCATCTTGACTGAATTAATAACAACCTAGCAGATAAGTAAATACCCCTAGGTGTGTTTTTGGGTGACTGACACACAGGCCAGCAAACTGAGGCAGAAGAGCCCCAGCGGAAGTGAGTGGCACTGACCAATAGGCTTGCAGCCTGGGTGGAATAAGAAGAGAAAGAAGAAGGAAAGGCGCACACTTTGAAGATCTCGTCTTCCTGAGCAGATGTACTTTGTACTGTCACCTTTGGTCTCTGGCCTTCGGGTCTCCAGTTTCTTTGGCCTCTAGTGCTGATTTACGCTCTCCAGGGAGCTTCCAGGCCTTTGACCTTGGACTGGTGCTGTGTTCTGGACCCCTCTGGGTCTTCAGTTTCTGTCTGGGGTTGAACAGCCACAGATGCTCTGTCTACCCATCCGCAGGAGGCCAGGTGGGTGCTCCAGCCTTGTAGCCCGTGAGCCACCCAACATTCTGTTTCTCCAGAGGGTTTGGTGGCCCCACCCCAACTCTTGCTCCCATCTCTCCATGTAACTCCTCTGCTCATTCCTGCCATGTGACACTGCTGGGGAACCTCACAGAGCCCAAGTAGACACAGGTGCCTGTCTGATTCTGAATCTTGAGCCTCCAAATTGGGAGTTAAATAAACTTATTTTCTCAGGTATTTTGTAAAAGCAAGAGAGAATGGACCACACATGCCCCAAGTTGGTGTCCAAGGGGTATGGATTCCTTGGGGAGACTGAGGCTGAAGCCTCACTCCACGTGCTATGGAGATCGGGTGGCCAGCTATGCCAGTTTGCCTGGAATGGGAGAATTTCTTAGACTAGAGGACCTCCCAACATCAGAAGCCTCAGGAAAACCCAGTAGGCTGCTCAGTAGTTAGGCAGGGTCATCGAGGATCTCAGGGAAGCCCCCAAAGGCATCCAAGGTCACCAAGGTTGATAACCCTCACCAGTCCAAACTCAGTGCTCTCTGTAGGGAGAAAGTGGAAGGCAAGTGCTTTGGTCAAGGCCATCTGTGCTTCCAAATCTGGCCCAAGTCCTTGGGGTGGTGAATGCAAGCTCATTTTGAAATGGGGTCTCTGAAGTTGTTTTTAAAGTAAGGATCTTGGGGTGAAATCATCCCAGACTTAGGTGGACTCTCAATCCAATGACTGATGCTCTCCTAAGAGAAAGGAAAGACAGCAAGGTGACAGGCTGAAAGAAGACAGAGGCAGATGGTGGAGGGATGCAGCTAAGGCCATAGGATGCCACCAGGGATGGTCACAACACCAGGTCACTGTCACTGACACCCCTGTTCAGCCCTGGAGAGAAGGAAGCTTTTCCTACCATCTGCTTAACCCTCACCCCCTCTTCTTCACCTTCACACTTAATTTCCAGTAAGGGGGATTAGAGCGAATGAGTGGCCTTTGTATCCATGAAGTTTCAGGACCTGCAGCATGAAATAACATAGCCCACATCAAGTCCAAGGCCAGGGCACACCTTCCAAAAGACCACAAGGGCTCCTGGGAAGTTGCCTGCCTAGCATTTATGTTTCAGCCCCGCCCATTCTTTCATGCCTGGGAGTCCCCCCTCCACTTTGATTCCTTAGGTCTCTGATGCTCCTGTTTCCCTCTGGTGCACAAGTGTGGGGTTTGTGGTGTGACACTTCATCTCAGTCCCGCCTGGCTCAGTTTCCCCTGTGTGCTAATATTCAGAGCTGGCTGTGACAGCCCTGCAACCCTCCTCCACTTTACTTTGGAAACTCTGTGTTCTGTTTCAGCAGCACTCAGTTTTAGGAGTGGCATCTCTGCCCAAGGCAGAGTCCTCACCATGGAGTCCAGAGTGTGCACGTGGCCCCTCTGCAGAGGGAAGATGCTGGCTTCCCCTCTTGGCCCTCCCCACATACTACCTTCCTTAGTCTCCCCTGGACCAGGAGGCTCATCCTGAAAAAGCACAGTCAGGAGCTGGTGATGATGGGGTCCACAGTGACCCAGAACACTTTAGCTTTGTCAGTTTTCTGAGACAGCAGAGCTGCCTGGGGCTCCCTGGGCACAGAAGGTCAAAGCCCAGCAGTCTCCCCGGTGCCACTGGGGGAGGAGGGTGGGGGTGGACACCTTGCCCCTGTGCTTCCCCCAGGCTCCTCACTGTGAGAAGAAAGCAGCCTCTCCTGTCTACCCGCCCAGAGGTTTCAACTCCAGAGACAGCTCAGCTGCAGGGCAGCAAACAGGAAGTGGGGGGAGAGGTGTGGGTCCAGGTGGGGAGATGAGGGTGGCAAATGCAAATCCACGCTTGAAAAGAATCCAATGAATGTACTTAAAAAAGAAGGGGGAGATGGGGGTTCCACAGGCTGCTCATCTGTCTGCCTAACAGTACAGTGCCTGTTGGCCAAGCCCTTCCACAAGCACTCAGTGACCCCCTGAGTCCCAGCCCTAGTGCCCTTGGTTGTCACTGTGTGGCTCACAGACAATGGTGTCCTGAGAATGTGACTCTCTGAAGACAGAGCCTCTGCAGATAAAATCAAGCCAAGATGAGGTGGAGGAGCAGGGTGTGCCCACGGTGGACTGGACAGTGTCCTCATGCTGAGAAGCAAGCATGCACAGGGAGCCCTGAGGACAGGGAGCCCTGAGGACAGCGGTCCTGGGGCAGCACAGTGGCGATGAGGGATGGGGCAGGCCCACAGCCACAGAAGCTGGGGCCAGGAGTTCAGTTCATCTAGGAACTGATGGGCATTGGACCTACCACTGCGTTCCACTTTCTTCCAGAGGCACCCCAGGACCTCAGGGCATCGGAGAGCCATGCCCTTCTC
This sequence comes from Ctenomys sociabilis, assembly GCA_004027165.1. Classification (NCBI taxonomy): domain Eukaryota; kingdom Metazoa; phylum Chordata; class Mammalia; order Rodentia; family Ctenomyidae; genus Ctenomys; species Ctenomys sociabilis. The sequence continues at coordinate 41,960 of PVKA01004028.1, read as the reverse complement.
AAAGTGGGACATAAGGAGGAGCACAGCTAAGGTGGCCCAGTCTCCAGCAGTGCCTGTGGGCCAGGTGTTGAGCCTCCTGGGGGAAGGGCAGGGCCTCCGTGTCCCTCAGAAGTGTGTGACTTAAGTTTCAGCAGGAGGAATTCAGGTCAGATAATCGGGACTGAGCAGCCTGGGGTGCCTTGGCCACCGTACAGTGATGAGGACAGCTGTGGCACGGTGACCTGCAGGACTGTCCACTCCAGCAGCATCCTTCCAACTTGTGCATCTAGGCATGAGCTTAGGGTGCTCCACACAAATGCTGCTGGACACACTGTCAGCCCCAAAGAGCGAGGCACAGGGGCCAAGACGGTCAGGACACACTGGCTTCTGTGGCCCTGGGGATGCCATGGGTCCTGATACAACCAGGGTCAGCTTGGCCTTGAGCCGAGCAATAGCTTAGGCTGGTCTTCAACTTTCCTCAGCCTCTGAGTGCTTGGATTACGGATATGTCCTGCCATGGCCCGCTAGGATTCTTAAAGGGGTCATAGGTCTCCTACAGCTGACCACTTTACAAACTACTGACTGAGAAAGGACTCTTGCTATAAAGATGGGAACCTGCTCAAAAACTTGCTTTGTCCCCTGGCCTGTCCAGGCCACCCTGAATTTCTGGGCTTCAAGAGAATCAAGGCACAAGTGTCTGGCACAAAACAGACTTTCTGAAGGGCCAAGAGACTCTCTGAGAAAATCCTGGCCCAGAATGTAAACATCTGTCCCCAAGATAACAGAAGGCAGAGACCTCTGCCAGGGATAGCCTAGAAGGGTAGCCAGGCCCCCAAGGCAGGCCAGCAGGACACCTCAGCTGTGCTGGAGGATTCAGTTATGCGTTCTTAAGCTGTGACCTTTCCTTCCAGACAAGGATGTCCTTTTCCACTTTCCAAATGTTAGGAAGTTTTGGTTAAAGAAATACATTTGCAGTGATGTTAGGAAAACAGAGCCATTCCAAAGCCTCAAAGTGTGCAAAGGAAGAGTCAGTCTTGCTGTGCGGAGACGCCAGGGCCCAGCCTGCTGCTGGTGTTTGTGCAGCAAATGGTCAATGTTTACCCAGAGCACTCTGTGGTTGGGCTTATGTAAATAACAGGCAGACAGATGAGGAAGACCAAGCTCAGCGAGCATCCTGGAATGTCTCGTTGGAGCTGTGGAGAAAGAACACTTTCCACCCTTGAAGGAAAAGGAGGACTCGGAGTGCAGAGAGAGAAATGTGGTCTGGCTGGGGAGGCAGAACCCTCCAAGCACAGCAGGCCGGGCTGTGCTGCACCTCAGGGCTTAGACCCAGCTGCAAACATGCAGCCACCATGTCCACTGTGGCCAAAGGAATAGATAGATGGATAGATGGATAGATAGATAGATAGATAAAGTAGGCTTTGTAGTTTTTGATCTTGGAAGTGTAGTGCCATTTCTGGGAAGAAGCAGAGAAGGGGAGAGAAAAAAAGGAAGAGAAGTGAAGAAAGGAAGGGAGGAGAGGGAGAGAAGAGCACAGAATTGGATCTCAAGGCTCCCAGAGGCCAGGCCACCCTGGCACCTCCCTCGCATTCTTCATCTTGGGGTCCTCCCCACCAGAGCTGTAGGTGATCCAGGCTGCCCTGACTGCAGAGAGAGCTCCAGCAGGCACCACCTGTGGTTTTGCTCTCCTACCCAAGGTTTCACAGGAATGAGACTCTTGTCCCCTGCAAGCAGGCCCAGAGTCTTGGGGAGGACAGGGGCCTAGGTGCCCTAACTTGACTTCCTTCTCTGTGACACAGAGGTCACCCTCTCCATCAGCCCAGCTCCCAATCCTCTGCTCCTCCAACTCTCTATCCTCTCTCCAAACTTCTCCTCCCTCCAGGAAGCAAGCCCATGTCTGGCTGTGCCATGAGGGAGCTAGGGTGAGGCCCCATCCCTCTGCCCATCTGGGCACATCAACTCCAAAGCTTTCCTGCAATGGGCTAAGGCCATCCAGAGGCAGGTCTCCCTGGCACCCTGACACCTACCAAAACAAGCACATGGAGGGTACAGAGTCAGGGGAGAATGGGCTTCCTGCCCACACCCAGGACAGCTGCCGGAGTGACTTCCAAGGTTGGAGGGCCTTCAGTGCAGATGCAGCACATATTATGTGGTAGATATCCAGAACTGGAACAGGGGAGGATGGCTGGGATGTCCTCCTGGTGGGCTTCTGCACTATGGACAGTGGGTAGCAGGAGCTCTCATGTGGTAAAGACCTGCTGGATCCAGGGATGTCTAAGTCAACCCTGAGGAGCTGGAACAGAAGCCTGGGCTTGAAGTTCTGTGAAGACTGGCCATGCAGAGGCCAAGGCCTTATGGGGACACAGGGTGGACCCTGAACATGGGAGAAGTGCCTAAGTGGAAAAGAGAACCGCATGTGAGCTGCTTCAGACCACTCAAAAGCTCTCACCACCCAGCTTTAAGCCTATGGGATGGCACTACCTAAAGCAGGGCAGGTCTGCCCCCTCAGTTTGCTGGCCTTCAAGCCAATCTTCTCTGGGGCCAATCATATCTGAAAACATCCCACCTGGAGTGTGCTTACTAATCTGGTGGACACTTAACCCCATCAAGTAGACAGGTCCTCACTAATGAGCACCTTCACTATCTATGCACAGCAGATAAATGAAATGTGTGATCCAGGCTGAGAAGACTTCATTTTCTAATCTTTCCTACCAATCCATAGATACCTGGACAATTTTCCTGTTAACTATAGGTGTAAACATTAAAAATCATTTCTTTTCTATACCTGAGAAACAAGCTGAAGGCACATCTCTGCTTGTGGTTCTCAGCTCACCTACTGGGTTTTTAAGATGTGGGAGGCTGTTAGAGTCAAGGTTTGCAAGTAAATGAGTTTAACACAGGATGTGTAATTTATATGAATATTTTAGTATATTCACCCAAAAAATCAAATGCAGAAGATTACAAGAGATCTGTTCATGTACTAGGTACCAAAAGAATCCAGCTAAGAACCTGGATCCTAGTTCAATGCCTCATGAGTACGGCTGGAGGCCTAGAACCCACAACAATGTCTCATGCAGGTGCATACCAAGAGTCTGCACTGGGAAGGCCCAGAGGTCAGTGATAGGAGCTAGACACTCTGCACCACTAGGATGATGAAGGATCTATGCCAGCAGCTGAGGGATCTATACTGGAGCCAGAAAGCAGTGCTCAAGGTAAGAACCAGAGCTCCCACCAAGAAAACAGTAGCCACCCTCAGCAACAGTGAGAACCCAAGCTGCTCCCACTATGACAGCTGAGTTCATATCAGGAAAACTCGCCAGCACCAGTTTCTCCAGGAGAACTGACAGCACACCATCTCCCCCTCCAGTTCTTTTATGTGCTTGGCAACCATCCTCAGGGGGGCCTTCCACACCCAGCACGCTTATTCAGTTCAGCTGAGTGTTCCCGGGGACCATTAGTTGATCCACCACAGAGGTTAAGACCTCTGAAAGCAATGAAGATGCTATGGTCTCAATCCTGCTCCTGGCTCAGGGCCTCAACTGGGTGGCTTGAGAGCCACCAGCCCCACTGTCACCTCTCTGGCGCCTATCTGCAGGGCACAGATCCTTGGAGAAATAAAATCACATCATGAAATGACCTTGAAGGGTGACTGATATCACCCCAGGACAAAGATTTATTATTCTATGAAGGAAAGACAGGCTGATCATGTGGAAACCCACAACTCACAGCTTTAATTCAGTAGCAAATCTTCATTCCTTCAGAGTTAAGACAAAACTTGTCACTGAATTTCCACCTAGAGAAGCATGGCCAGAAATCTTCCCTTTCAAACAGAGGCAGCCTCTAAATCTGAATCCAGCTGGGGAGATAGCTCAGTGGCATAAGTGCCCACTGGGCATGCTCAAGGTCCTGCTGCTTGCTGCCTTCTCAGTGGAGTAGATCCAGGTGCTAGGCGATGTCATGAAGCACACACCTGGACACAGGTCCTCACCTCCTCCACCTGCTCCCCTGGGGCAGGTATGTGAGGATGTCAAGCCATGGCATGTTTTGTGGCTTTGCCTGTTGATTTCTGGGAAAGATTTGGAGATCTCAAGCCTTTAAATAACAGAGATTGCTTGGCATCTTGCAAATGTGACCTCAGGGAACATCTACATTCCTGTGTTACTGGGCCAGGGAGGCCACAGTTCTATGCTGATAGGTACAGTTGGCAGGACATGTCCTCAGCACCCAGAGAGCACAGCATGATCCACTGCAGACACCTGGTTCCTCCAGGTGCATCTGGTCCTGGGGACAGCAGGCCCATCTGACAGGTAGCACACTGCACTGCTGGGTCAGGACTTGAGGTCTTGTGAGACCACCAGGGAATCCCCAAGTGTGCTGATATCTGAGACAGTTGGTTTTGAGTAAGCTTATTGTGGTAGATAAGAGGCAAAGGAAAGAACCCTAAATAAAAGGGGTGAAAGCATCATTTGAAGATGTTTTGCCCAGGGAACATGAACAGAAGGGCAGGGACACAGGTTCCCAATGCAGAGCCTTGCCGTTTTCTGCTCTGGCTGGCCTGGCCTGTGGAAAGAGGCCTCAGAGCCTGTATAGAAGTCACTTGCTGCCTTCAGACAGGTTAGCCCTATCTGCCCATCATCCTGTAAGGAAGAGGGCAGGCAGCTGTTTCCCCTTTAGCCCGCACAGGTCAGGTAAGAAAAATCAGCACAGACCAGTCCGAGGGCAGTCACTGGTCAGGGTGCCTCATTCCCACTATGTGGTTCCCTATCTGGTGATGACCCTGCCCATGGCAGGGCTGGCCAGTGACCTCACACCTGGCTCTCACAGCTGCTCTGCGATGTGACCTAAATAAAGCTGGAGCCAGGCATTTCCTCCAGAGCACCATGGAGACAGGGCACATTACTCTAGCGATGACTTCAGAACCTTAAAATGAGTTCCACTCCACCAAGGCGCATTCCCCAGGGTCTAACATCCCACTTTGACACTGCCTTGCTTTCCTAGGAATCTACAAGCCCAAAAGAGGTCCTTGTGCCCCAGGTGGGAGATAGTAAGAAACCCTCCTCGGACACCAGCCACCCTCCCTTCCAGCCCTGCAACTCAATTCCCTGCCTGTTTGGACTGGAGACATTTAAACCCACTCTGGTTTCCCAAAATTCTTCCCTCCCTACCACAACCTCTGGGAAACCAAATATTCTTTTCACTGAGACAGGTTTTGAATAACACTGCCATTCAAGATTCCATCATCTGTCCTTTAAGTGTGCATAAGGAGTTGCCAGTGTCTAAATCCTGCCTCATGTTTTAAAAATGAATTTTAAAGATTGATTCCCCTCCCTGTACCCAGCCATGCTTAAGCAAACACAGGCTTGGAGGTTTTCCTGGTATAGAGGTAGAATGGTCCAGAGCAGCTCTGAATGCTGGTGGGGCCATGATGTCCCATCTGGGGCCTCGGGTGACTTGGCCAGGTATGGAGTATCTTGTAACTAGATAAAGTTCTGCATGGAAAATAAACACCTGTAACACTTCTTGGTATTTTTTTAAACATATTTAGTACAAGGCCTACAGGGTCTCACTACACAGATCAGACTCAGTGATCCTCCTGTTTTCAGCCTCCCAAATGCTGGGATTACAGGAGCGTGGCACCATGGCCAGTCTCAATCACATCTCAGCATGCCCCGGGGGGAGGGCTGGCACAGCATGTGGAGCTGCAGAATCAAACCCCGGTCCCTGATCTTCTTGGCATTTTTTTTAAGCCACTATCTATCAGGGTGTTCATCAGCTTCCTGTTACCATAACAATTACCCGATAGGATCAATTTAGAAAGAGAAACATTTTTCTCAGCTCCCAGTTTGGGAGGATTCTGTGCAGGGTCAGTTGGCCTTGCTGCTTGTGGGTCTGTGGCAGCTCAGCACAACCTGACAAGGGCAAGGGCATGGGCTGGAGGAGTGCAAAAGAGAAAGATGAAGGGGTTTTGCACAGCCTTGGGACAAAGGCCCTCCCACCAGGCCCACCTCTTTGGGTCCAAGCTGGAGACTCAGCCTTGGGGACATTCTGGATCTGCACAGGCCACCCCTGACCCCTAAAGGTAGCACTGGTTTATGAGTTTTTAGAGGGAACCACATCTGTTTCCAAGTGTGTTTCCACAGCTCTGTCCTCCTGTGCTGAGCAGCCAGGGCTCAACAGGCATCTATGAATCCTACTGGCCTGCACCAGATTGGTCTTCCTGCAGACCCATAGGGCTGGGGCCAAACACACAGCCTACTGTGTGCTGTGTTGTGTCCATCTACTGGACCCAGCCATCCAGAGCCAGCCATGCTCAAGCACCTGGGTCCTCTCTGCCCTTCCTCCGAAGCTTCTCCTGGTCAGAGTTGGAAGGTGCTCAAGGCTGCCTCTGTGCCCAGACTTGTAGCACAGTGTGCTGGCTACTCCAGGACCTTTGTGCATAGCTGCTCTGAAAAAACAGGAAGAGAAGGGAAACTTCTGGAGGCCCTCCTTGTGGTGTGAATCTGATGTTCAGCACTTCCCTCCCAACTTCAGCAAAGACCCTGACCCAGGGGCCATTCAGCATCAACAACACCTCCAAGTCTTTTGAGCAAGGTCAGGACACTAAGAATAGAGCCCATGTCTGAGGGGGAGCAGTAGCTCTGGGGTATAAGACCCTGACCCCCACTGCAACCAACAGAGTCTTCCTGGGCCTCCATGTTAAGCAGGTTGGATACATCTGCTTGGGGCTGAGCTTGCATTTCCACCAGCCTTGAAGCACTGGGAAAGAATTCCCAGTGAGAGGTCTTAGGCTGTGTTAGGACCAAGCATCTGCCTTCTTTATTCACCTTGCTATCCTTAAAAATCACTGGAGGGCTGGGCACTGTGGCATATACCCATAATCCCAACACTCAGGAGGCTGAGGCAGGAGGATAACTGAAAAATTGAGGCCAGCCTGGATGATTTCAAGACCCTGTCTCATTGAAACAAAACAAAACTAAAACCAAGTTTCATCACACACAGAGGCCTTCCCACCCCCACGACTGCTGTGGCCTCCGCAGTACCAAGCCTGGCACATCCTCAGCCCAGGCTGCACAGCTGTTAAGCAACTGTGCTGCAGAACCTGTGTAGCACACCCTGTGGGCAAGTTCTCCATATGCAGGAGTCTGCATTCAGCCAGGCATGGTGGCCCGCTCCTCCATCCCAGAACTCTGGTAGGTTGAGGCAGGCAGACTGTAAGAGGAGCTGGGGATGTAGTACAGCAGGTTGATTCCTCAGTGCTGGGGAAAAAAGAATCAGCTTTTACAGCCCCCATCAAAACCTCATGGTTTCCATTGCTGGGTCAATTGTCCACACCCAAACATGATCATTAGAAAATTCTTGGGCCAAGGCTTCTCTTTCATTCATATTTCCTTCCCTTTTTAAAAACTGGTCCGTGTTTGCAGTCCAACCTAGTGCATGGTGGGGCGCTGCCACGCATGCACTCCACAGTTTCAGTCTTTCCACCCACACATGCCCACCATCTCTTGATCCCTTGCCTTTTGCAAAAGGATCTATCTCTGTGCTTCCTATTACCTATCTTTTGTTTTACTCTTTAATTTATGTATACTTGGAGGCTGGTAAAATAGCTCAGTAGACTAAGCACCTGCTTAGGCAAATGCAGGGACTGAGGTTTGATACCTCCCTGCATCCCCCTGCACACATGCTGGCTCCACTCCTGAGAGTGATGAGCCAGCCACCGAGACCAGGCACATCTGTAATCCCAGCACTGCAGGGACTGAAAACAGGAGGATCACTATGAGTCTGAGCTGCATAGTGAGACCCTGTATAAAATACAATAAATAAATAAATAATTAAAAATGAATAAAATAAAATTTATTTATGCTTTGAGTTTTCATATAAGAGAAATCATATAATATTTAAGCACATGTGTCTGATTTATTTCATTATGGTTGTGAGAGTCATCCATTTTCCTGCAAATGACTTGAGTTTATCCTTCGTGGCAGAACAATACTCACTTGTGTGTAAATACCACACATGCTTACTTCACTTAGACTGATGTCCACTGAGATAGACTTAGGACTTGCTGGGTCTTTTTGCTGGGCAATGGGGAGATACCCACCTAGCATGACACACCATCAGGCCTGTGGAGGACCACCTGGGTGACTCCCTGAAAGAAGAGAAGTTGTCTCCATTTTGGCTGTGCCTGACCCTATTTCCATATACTGATAGGCCCAGAGCTGGCTAGGACTTTGCCTTCTCCCTTCAACTAGCTTTAAGCAGTGCATACAGGTCCAGCTGAGGTGCTGATAATAGTCTTTGAAGACAGCACGTGTGTTTCCCTGATAACCTGCACCTGTTGCTCTTTAATATGAGCCAGGTCGAGACAGGACAAAAGCCAGTGCTCCATGCTGTTGGCTGGTATGGAGCCTCAAGATAGAGGCTTCGGGGGTTTGAAAGATTACACATCAGAGCTGAAGCACAAGACCCCCAAAACATTCGATACTATCTCAGTAGTATAATGCAAATTACTTTATCTGCATATCATTCTCTCTGCATATTGCAGAGGTAAATGCAGGCCCCCTACCTAGCCCAGCTCACAGTATTCACATGATTCCTGCAATTCTCAGTCATTCATCCTAAACTATTCTTCCTTCATGACTGAATAAAACCCAGGTTTGGCCCTGGATTGAGGCCCTTGTTCTGGACTTGGGACCCCTGGGCTCCCTATAACTATAAATATGCCTTAGTGTCTTTATTTTCATCATGGGTTGCACTGGGAGTGGTAGATTAAAATTAACTTGATGATATTCCAATAATGGGATTACAAATATAAACTTCTTGGACAGAGGCAAGGACTGGGAGGGGCTCCCTACAAGGCTCAAGGGAATGAAGGAAGCACTGACAGATAGCAGGGAGGAGGCACTCATAGTGTACAAACCACAGACCAACACACACAAGTGTAGGCACACACAGTGCTTCATGGGCTTGTCTGCCTGGCCTCTGAGGCCCTATATACACCAGAGTGTTCAGTGAGCCAAGCCAGGAGGTCTTAGTGCAGAGGTCCCTGATGCCAAAGGCCAGGCTATGCAAGAAGCCAGATCCAGTCAGCCAGAGGGTAGGGCTGGGGCGGGTAATAAACACAATAGCAGGATGCAATGAGGATTGAGGTGAGCCAAATGAGCCAGCAGGATGGGACATAGGAAGGGCAGCTGCAAGAGGGAGCAGAAGTCTGAGGCAAGGACACAAATGCAATCAAGGAGATATGAGCTGAGAGAGGACAAAGCTGCAGTGACTGCTAAAGCTCATAGCATAAGCACAGCAATCCACAAAGAAGATCCAGGCCTCCAAGGACAGGCCCATGCTCCAAAGACAGCCACACTGCCTACAATCCCAGTGCTTTGGAGGCTGAGGCAGAAGGATCACTATGAATGCAAGGCCAGCCTGGGCTACATAGCAACATCCTGTCTCAGAAAGAAGAGAGAGAGAGAAAGAAAGAAAGAAAGAAAGAAAGAAAGAAAGAAAGAAAGAAAGAAAGAAAGAAAGAAAGGAAGGAGAGAATCGAGAAGGGAGGGAGGGAGAAGTGGCAGCTTCACAGCTGACAGCCTGGTTCCAGTATAAGTACCACATGCTAACCAACTGCACCACTGGAGCTCCAACAGCCCAGCCTGGTTCCATTGCCTGCCTGATGCCCTGCTCTGCACCCTGCCCAGCCAACATGCTTAGCATCTGAGTGGTCTGGATGCTCAACATCAAGGTCTTTTTTTCAGGATTGTGGATCAAACCCTTTGGTGGACACAACTCAGCACACAGAACCCTCGAAGTTGACTTTGGCTGCATGCTCTATTTAAGCCCATGGATAGAAGAACCATGTTCAGTACTTCCACACTGCTTTCCTTCTATGCCTCCCTCTCACAACACACAGACCAGACTGGATGGGGGCAGAGACAATCCCAATGAGGTGATGTCATCCTCACTGCACACAGAACCAGTCAGAAAGGTGCCATTCTGGACCAATCAGAAAATTGCTATTTCCAACCCTTCATTTGAATCCGGTGCTCTACACAGGACCAGTCAGAAGATGCCCTTTCCAATCCTTCATTTGCATGTCTGCACACCAATCAAAACACTTCCTGCCTCATTTACATACATCAGAAAATCAACCAAGCTTTTTGATAGGACAGCTTACACTAGGTGTGATGCCAAGTGAACATTTGATGGGACAACAACCTGATGCCCTACTTGCAATAGGGTGATGACCCTAGGATTTTGGATTCAAAGGACCCTTTGGCCCCATTCTCAGGCTGCTGTGAGCCTTCTCACCAGCCTGCTGTCTGTCACCTTGCAGAGTGCTCACCTTTTCTACTTTCAGTAAATGTGCACTCTCGCTGCCTTTTCTGTGTATCCTGTCCAGTTCCCTTTTCAGGACACCAACAGGGAGCAAGAAGCTCCACAGCACTGTCCACCTGGAGAAGCAATACCAATGCCTGCTGTAAGTGTCCAGCCCTGGGAAATATCATACATCAGTTAGGGTAGTTGCCACTTGATTTGTGGTTTCAGAATTGACATCAGCGGTTGGTGAGCACCCTTCTTGTTGTACCCTGGAGTGGGCCTGGGGCAGGTGTCTGGTCCCCACATCCTTCCTCTCTGGCACTGTCCCCTGCTCTGCTTCCTGACCCCCATGAGCTGAGCAGCCCTGCTCCACCACAGCCTTCCACCATAATGTCCCTGCCTTGGAGCAGCTGACCAGGGACTGAATCCGTGCACAAATGAAATCTCTCCTCCTTTAAGTTATGTGTATCATATTGTGTCTCACCAACAAGAAAGCTAATATAACCATGCTCTATGTTTTTTATCTGGACAATCTGATATTTCTTATGTCAGCCCCCGATCTCCAGCTTGGATGGCCTGTCTTGACATCCAAGCTCACTGATGGTCTGGACTGTCTGCTTCCTTTGGGTAAAGGAGGTACTGGTCTGCGCTGTTATATCAGATCCATTCATATCCTTGTGCAAATGTAGCACGTGGATCCCAAGCACAGAAACACTCATGTGTGGTAAAATTTGGGGAGGAAGATAGAAACCACACTATAGGATTGGGGAGAATGTTCTACACTCTTGTGACCTTGGGGGTCAGTAGTCCCTGAAACTGGCTGCAGAGAGGTGCTGAGCTGTGGGAGGGCCACAGACAGCCCTATCCTGCCCACTTTTGTGGCTTCGTGGGCTCCTTGGCTGACAGTGAGTGACTGGAACCGAGCCCTTTCCACAGACTTATGCCAGGAACAGATCTGCTGCTAGTCCCAAGTGTGTGCTGTGACCCTAGAGCTATGGGGGTCTTGCCAAGCCCTGTCCTTGGAAACATGACCTCCAGATAGGGCAACAGGAGCTCTCATCTGAGTGTGGAACCCCTACACCCCTCATTCTTGCATAGAGCTAGTGAGTCAAACATGGGCTATGACAGGCGTGTCAGAGGACTGTCCCTCGATGCCCTTAAAATGAACACACATTCATGGAGATGTAGTGTGGAAAATATCCTTTACCCCTTTCATCTTGGAAAAACCAAGAACTCCTGTGTTGTGAGCTTTCCGGAGGGGACAGAAGAGCTAGATGTGGAATGTGGAGATTTCACAGTGCTCTAAGGGCCGGAAGACAAGGAAGGAGCCAATTTGAACACAGGCTAAAAATACTATCTGGACCCTGGCAACAATGAGTAACACGGCTCTTCACAGCTCAGACAATTACTGTATGAGGAAGAATTGTGTCAAAGCTTGCACAGTTAAAAGATGTCTGGTGAGGAGCAGAGGAGAGTGATTCAGGTTCATGGAGCACACACCCATATGTAAGACACCACTCACCTCTGGGACGTGGGATGAACGTAGATAACAGAACAGTATTGTGGTGCCTTCCATCTGCACAAGTACAGACTATGTCAGTATCTGGGTTCTGTCTCCCCTGCATGTCCTATGTGGCAGGGGTTGAGAAGGGCTGTGGTAGGGAAGACTGGGCCATGTGTTATGCATGTGTTCTCAGAGGACTGTCATTGTTTCAGCTCTGTAACAAAGTACATGAAATAAAGGACATAAAGGAGGACGTATTTATTTTGGGCTCATGGTTTTAGCCCATGGTGGATTGATTTTGTGGCTATGAGCCCATGTGATGCAAAGCATCATGGGAGAAAGTGGCTCATTCGTGGTGGGCAGGAGATAGAGAAGGGTGGAGGACGGGTAGATCCACTTCCCTAGGGCTCTTACCTCCATGAGCCCAGTGGACTCTGAGTTTGTCAGTGGGTGAGACCTTGGGTAAAGCAAGCACTTTCAAAGCCCTGCCCCCTCCCCAGGCATCTCAGTCCAATTCAGTGGATGCTCAAGATTCACTGTCAGCTATTCTTTCTGGAAACTACACAGCCTTGAGGGGTGGCTGTGTCTGAATTGCCTGTCCCTGCTGTGACAATAAGAATGAACTGACAGCCGGTAAACCACATGGATGTGTTTTCCCTGGTCCTGGAGGTTTTGAGCCTGGAATGAGGTTGTGATCGGGGCAATGTCTGAAGGCTTGTTGAGTCACAGATGGTTTCATCCAGCCATGCCCTCACCTGGTAAAGGGACAGGGAGTTCTCTGGAGTCTTTTAGGGGGACACTAATCTTATTTAGGAAGTTCTGCCTTCAGAAATCAAGGTTCCGCTTGGGATCCAAGACAGTCCTGTGAGATGCTCATTGTGGAAGGGCTAGCTGCTGCTGAACACTCCAGAGGTGACTGGATGAAACACCACCCTGCTTAGGAAATAATGACCGCACTCAAAGGGCTGCTCAGTGCCAGTGCAATGACAGAACTTTGATGGAGGAACTGTGTCAGGCAAGGGTCACAACTCTGCAGGGGACTCGTCAGGGCCTGGCTGCAGCAGCACACAAGGCAAGCCGGGTGGGCATGTGACTGCCTCCAGGAGAGGGACTGCCCCACAGGCATATCTGGAGAGGTATGGGGAGCCTGCGGAGCAGAAAGCAGAGATGCAAAGACACAGAAACTCAGCTGGGCTCAGTCAGGGCTTCAGCAGGCTGGAAGCTAGATGGGAGGTTGACAGTGCCAGGAAACCCCATCCCATTTCACAGTACTGGCCTAACTGTGGGGCCAGGATGGATCCCTGTACTGTCTATCATAGACCTAAGAATACAAAGGAACAAAATTAAGAAGCTGCTTGTGGTGTCACATGCCTGTCATCCCAGCACTCTGGAGTCGGGCAGGAGAACCCCCATCAGTTCAGGGCCAGCCTGGGCTATCTGATGCAATCAAAGCACACACACATGTACACACACACACACACACACACACACACACACACACACCTTAATTTTTTAAATGAGATGGTGGGAACCAGTCCGCAGGATAGAAAAGGGAGCAGGCCTTGTGCTCCTAGACCTTGTTTCCTCTTTAGATTTATTGTCCCTTGCAACAGCCTGGAATGGCTCTTTGATTTCATCACAATGGCAGGCCTATAGGAAAAACAAACTCACACTTCTTTTTGTTCCCTATTCTACTCTCACTCAATATGTCAGGTTTCCTTGGGTACCACCCAAGCAATACTGCAGATTTCAATCCTGTCTTCCAGTCTGTCCCCGCTTCCATGCCAACTGCAAACTCAGGTGGTGTGCCCTTTCCTTTGCTGAGCAAGCTGTAAATGCTGAGGCCCACAGTACCCAGGGAGCACTTGCTTAGGGTTAAGGTTCCTCATTCACAGTACCACAAAAGATGCAGGTGAAGGGGCGCCCAGCACGATGTGCAGGAAAGGGCTCAGCCTCCTGCCCTCCCCAGAGTGCTGCCTCCAGGGATGTCCAGGTATGAGAAGCCCACAGTCCACACTGTGGGATTTACAGAGGTTTCATTACAAGAGACAGTAGACTGATTGTCTGGCCTCTTCCCTCAGAGGTTGGAGCTAAGAGTCCTAGGTCTCTAATCCTGTTGGGTCTTTCTGGTCATGGGTCCCATCCTGAAGCCACCTGAGCAATGCTAGCAGTCAGCTTATATACCCAGAACAACATCACTTGGGGCTTTGGGTTCTAAGGACTTCCAGAGACTCCTTCTAGGCAGTGGACTACAGATTAATAATGTATCTCTTACAGCTCCATAGAACAGTAAGGTAACACTGTTGCTGTTTTATCAGCAGGATACTAATCCTCTAAAATTCAACCCTGCCTTCTCTAGGGATTGACATTAGCTCATTAGAGCTATGTTAAGACAAAAATCTCTTCCCTTCTACGGCTACAGGGAAGGGGCATTACCATTTTCACCATTTTGTGGGTACAAGGGAAGCATACCATGGACTCAGAGAGAGAAGAGAGAGAGAGAGAGAGAGACAGAGAGACAGAGAGACAGAGAGACAGACAGAGAGAGAAAGAAGGCAGGCATGAAACCATCAGTCACTTATTTGGGAGATCTTGTATCAGACAGGGTCTCACTATGTAGCTCAGGCTATGATCTTTTTGTTTCAGCTCCTGAGTTCTAGGATTACAGGTGTGCACCACCATGCCCAGCTAAAATTTTAGCTTATTTTATCAGACCAAATTCTTCATTACATTTCCAAGTATCTGAAAATTCTGGAGCACTTGGACCAACAACAGTAAATCCAGCACATAAACTATGAAACCGCAGAGCACTGTGGCTCTCACTGCCAGAAATGCTGAATATCGGCCATCACTAACTTGACCCAGGAGAGTGTGGAAAGTGCCAGGGCACCTATTCTTAGGTATGATTTCACAGGTATCAGGGCAGACAGGGTATCGAATCAACTGAGTCACACTGGAAAGGGAAGAGAGGGAAAGAAGGTTCTGCTTTGCTGAAGAAAGGAGATTCTGCCACTAGGCTCAGTTTTCCTTGGGAGAGCCTGGCAAACAGACTCTTAAGAGACTTTGTAGCTCATCAAATGTTCTAGGAGACATTTAAGGATAAAGATGAAGATGCCTGAATGTCTCATATTTACAGCATAAGCACGCCAAATCTAAAAATCCGCTTTTGGAGATTATTAAGCACTTCTGAAGTCAAATTTAAGAGTACATTCTCATTTCTCTCTATTCTCACCCTCTTTTTTTTTTTTTTTTTTTTTTTTTTTTTTTTGGCAGAACCAGGGATTGAACTCAGGCCCTTGTATTTGCCAGGGAAGCACTTATTCTACAGAGCCATCTCCCTGGCCCCTCTCACCTTCTTTTAAGTCAGGGTCTCACTATATAGTTCAGACTGGCCTTGAAGTAACTATGTAACCTACACTGGCCTTGAACTCTTAGCAGTCCTCCTGCCTCAGCCTCCAGAGTTCTGGGATTAAAGGTATAAACCACCCCATCCAGCTTCATATTTCTCTTTTCAAGGAGGCAGCAATATCATGCACCAGAAGCACCAAGCTAATGCTCATTGCAAGGGAAAAGGTAAATGCCAAGGGGTTAAGTCTCCAAGATTTAAAAACAAACACTGAAACTAAACAAAAAGATCCCTCGGTCAGTGTTTCATCCATTCATGTTGTGTGTAGTTCCTCTTGGAGCTTGGAGTTCAAGGTGGAAGGTGTTCTCAGGGACTCTGAGTGCTGTGACAGACCCGCAGCCCAGCTGGCCTGGGGCAGTGACTGTCTGCCAGCTCCCTCTCCCTGCCCAGGCATCAGTACAACGTCAGTGAAAGATAGTGCTGGGCCCTTGATCTACGGCTGCTGTACAGACAGGGGTTATTGAGGGGTCCTGAGCACATCCTGCTATGACCAAGCCTGGCACTGCCATGGTGGCCTTGGGCTTGCTACACATCTGCACTGCTCTGCCTCTGTCTCAAAGCTCCCAGCACTTGGTCTCATGGTGTTTACCTTGTGTCTCTGTTATAAACAAGCAAGCGAGGCTGAGGACAGCAGCACTGGAGAGGTCCTGCACCCAAGGGGGAGTGTGGGTGACCAGGCCTTGTCAGACAAGCAGTAGTTTGCAGTCACAGTGAACAAGAACCACAGGGATAGTGAAGTTCAGAGACAGAACAAGCAAGATGACAGAAGGTGCTGGGTGGCCACTGTGATAACTCTGCTGCCACGTTTGGAAAACCCTTTTTCTTTTCACTTTGTTCTAATAAACAACTTAGATAGGACAGAGGCCAAGAGGCCTGGCAGACACATGTATGCCACAGGCCTCAAGTCCTCAGGGGCCTGTCTCCAAAGTGAGTAGACTAGGTTAGTCCTGATCTCAGTCTGATTCAGAGGGTCTGAACCTGGTCATCTTTTGGTATTAAAAACTTCTAGAGAGGGCCAGGGATGTAGAAGCTCAGTGTCTGCCTAGTAAGCTCAAGGTCCTAAGTTCAATTCCCAGTACCGGAGGGGGAAAAAAAAAAAAACAAACTCCTAGACAAAAAGCTCCCATGGCAGTCCACTTTTGTGTTCCCTCCTGACTACTGGGAGCTATGTTACCACAGAGGCAGGGGCTAGAGGACAAAGCCAATACCCAGGACCAAGCAGGAGTTGGCCAGAGGGTGCACCATCCCACCAGCTTCTTCCTTGCAACCTGGTGCTATGGACTGTGGACTTCCAGCCTCCAGAACCATGAAAGAATGAACTTCTGTTGGAAGCCACCAAGTTGGGGAAGCTTGGTCAGGCAGTTGTAGGATGCAGGCACAGCTCCCTTGACCCAGCCTGGCTATTGAAAGGCTCAAGCCCAGGCTGAGCAAACCTAGCTCTCAGAGACCTGTTTAGAATGAAAGAAGAGTTGGGCGGGGTGGCAGAGCCAGGAACATCCCTCTTCCCAACTTGTAGAGGCTGCTCTGAACACCAACTCCCCTGGGTCATGGGAGGGCTGTGTTTGGTCAGCACCAGCATCCCACACAGCTGAAGTTCATAATCTTCTGAATCTCACAGCACCAGACACCAACAAAACCCAGTTTCCAACTCTTGTCTCAAAGCTCCCAGAACTTGGTCTCATGGTGTTTACCATGAGAATAGAACCTTCAGGAGCCGCTGGCTCAGGGTGCACCCTAGCAACAGGCCAAAGCCCTGGTAACATAGTTACAAGATTGGTCTCAGCACCGCAGAGTATGCAGGGTGCTCAAGCTGGGGAGACATTGGCCCACAGTGGCCAGAGGCACAGCACAGGAGTGGTGTTCAGAGGGAGCCATCCTGGGAAGAGAAATGAACAAACCTTGAAAATGGACAGGCAGCAGAGAAGGAAGAGGAGAAGATGGGGAGGGCAATCCACCCTTAGAAGCACTGGGCAGACAACTCTGGAGAAGAGGCTTTAGGCCACCAGAGGCCATGGGAGGACAGCACCCAGCTGGGTTAGATGCAAATCATGATTGTGTCTGCCTGTAGTTGCAGCATTTGAAAGGCTGAGGCAGGGGAATGTGCCACTAGTTCAAGGCCAGTCTGAACTCTATAGTGAGTTCAATACCAGCTTACACTTTTTAGCAGGCTCATCTCTGCCTGCCCCTACAAAAAATAAGGAAAGGGAAGGGAAGGCAGCAAATGTAAAGCTAGAGTTTGGCTGAGAGACAACAAATTGGCCAGAGATGCTGGGGGCCAGGAACAGAAGAAAAGCTGATGAAGATGGTCCCAGGAACACTTAGTGGTAGACAGATAGGACCTGGGGACAGTGGGGTAACAATATGGATGTCAGCCACCTAGCAAGTGGGATATGACAAGGGACAAACTTGCTGAAAGGCAGGGTGCTGACATGTGAGCTGAGTTGTGCGGTTGCTGGATGCATCGCTGAGGGAATCTACACTGGTGATTCTAACTGGGTGGTTCATAGATGCAAGGTATCCTGTATAGGTGAACACCCACAAGGGGGTTTAGGGCTGGTCTCCACTCTACAGAAACAGCATACTTCCACCATGGCCCTGCAGATTGTGAGGCTGAGGCAGGCTGAGGCAAACAGGGCATGCACAGAGAGGGCTGTGAGGATCTGGGTGGATGAATCCAATAGCACTGGGCAAGGGGCTACAGAGAACCTGCACAGGAGACTTGGGGCACTGTGGGGAAGCATCAAGCTCCAGGGGGCTGAAAATGTGTGTGGAGCTGGGGAGGGATTGCTCAGACTGACAGGGTAACACACTCAAAGGCCAGAGGCAGAAGGCTCAGGGACCCTTTTATTTACTTGCTTGCTTTGAGACAGGGTCTTACTAGGCCTCCAGGCTGGCCCAGAACTCATTATGTGGTCCAGGCTGACCTCAAACTTTCCAAGATTCTTCTCCCTCAGCCTCTCCAGTGCTAGGATCACAGGTGTGTTCCAACACTGCCTGCTCAGCGACTCCCTTATCCAAGGGTGTGTGGGTTGGGCTCAGGTGCAGGTACTCATGGAAGGCAAATTTCCCGCAGGAGCCAAGGAGTCTCTGAGTTGTTGACAAGGTTGGAGGAAGCCTCTGCTTGTTCAAAAGATCATTTCAGCTGCAAAGCCAGAATAAAGGAACCTGGAGGCTGGGGAGTGGTGAGGAAACCATGAGGGGAGGGAGGAAGTGGCTGCAGATAAGACATGAGCAGCACAGCGGACACAACTTGGTAACAGGCTGACCCCTGGAGGTACAGAAAGAGCCAGGGCTGGTGCCAAGGTCCAGGATCAAGTTCCTGGGTGATTTCCCAGGGCAGGGTAACTGACAGCCAAGGTCAGGGTCCCAGGGTGAGCCTGACAGGGACAGAGGAGCCAATGTGGGCAACTTGGGAGGCAGGAGTCAAGAAAGCCTGAACAGTGCCACCTAACTGAACTATCAGCTCAGATGAAAGAATTGGTAAAGTGCCAGCAATTAGACGGCAGAGGTGGGAATGTCTCTGCCACACTTGACAGTCTCTCTGCTTACACTGGAGACACCAGAGCACACTGAGCTTCATGGTAGTACACAGCTGTTAATCCAGCACTCTGGGAGGCTGAGGCAAGAGGGTCCCAGGTTCAAGCCCACATTGGCCACCTCAGTGACTTAGGGAGACCCTGTGTGAACATAAACAAGTATATCACAGGGGACTTTAAACTCAAGACCCAGGCCAGGAAGATAGTTCAGCAGTCCAAGAGCCTGTTGGCAAGTGTAAGGACTTGGGTTAGATACCCAGTACCCAATGCCATGCTGGTCCCACCCCGGGCCCTCCGAGCTGGCCACCGAAACTGGGCATGGTGGCACAGGCCTGTTATCCCAGTGCTGGGAGGCTGAAACAGGAGGATCAGTACAGATATAGGTTGCATAGTGACAGCCTCTACTAAATAATTAAAAAAAAATTAAGGGGCCAGGGAGATAGCTCAGTAGAATAAGCACTTGGCTGGCAAGTGCAAGGGCCTGAGTTCAATCCCTGGTTCTGCAAAAACAAAAAAACAAACAAACAAAAAATTAAACTCAAGGTCTTCTGAAAGATATCACTTTCAAGTGCAGTGTGGCTCACATGCTTAAAACATAAAAGTACCCTTGCAAGTTCTTAAACAGTTGGAGAAATGTTTTAGGTGCAAAGATTTCCAGACTAACAGTCTTAGAAATTAGTGAAGCAAAAACTATTAACAATAGAGCTATGGATATGGGGACAAATTTTTCATATCCACGAGCCTAATGCCCTATTATTTCTTCTATACACTTGCCAAACACCTCCTCTATTACCTTATGGAGGATTAAGTGCATACGATGACATGAAAATTAACATAGTCTTGAAAAGTATTAAAGCTGATTTTTAAGTCCAGGAATTTTCCAGGGTCTGGTCTAGGATTTCCACTTTGGAAAACAGTGCTGAAAATTTCTGTAGGCTTTGGGGAACACATCATGCTGTCCTCTGTAGCTTGCCTGACCCATAGGACCTTTTTGGACAGCTGCTCTGTACAGTCCAGTATTTCTGTGAGTGGGTCTGGTTTTGGAGTCATAGTCATGCAACTAAAGGAAGCCTTCGAGATACTAAGGGAGGACTAGGATTATGGAAAATAAGATGCTGCCCTGCTCACTGAACTTTATTTTGAAAGAGGTCTGTGACAGTGCGTGTCTCAAGCCCGGCTCTGCAGCTCTACTGCAAGTCTCCCGCAGTTGAGCAGCACCGGCCAGACCTGGCCAGGGGTGCACACGCAGGTGGAGCAGCTATGGCACGTCGCGGACCTGCCGGCCACCAGTTTCGTGGCCTCATCCTCTCGCGGGACCCAGCCAAAGCCCTCCAAGTGCTCCGAGCAACAGGAACTGCAGCGACGACCACCTCCGCGGGCAAGGTGCGGGGCCCGCCCAACCCCGGCCCGCAGCAGTCGCCGCCTCTCCAGATGGCAGCGCGCCCGGCCGCGGCCAACTGGATGACACGGGGACCCACGCGCGGCGCCGACGCTGCCCACATCGTCGCCCCGCCCTCCGACCCCATCGCGCACCTCCCTCACCACGCCCCCCGGCTCCTGTCAGCCAATCCCAGCACCGCGCACGTGACGAGCGCTGCCTGCGATGACCTCATCCCTGGTGTGGGATGACGTCAAATTCAAGATGGATGGAATCACAGCGGCAGCGGCGGCTGCGGCGCGCGCGAGCCGAGTGTGAGCGGAAAGGGACCTGGCGTTTGCCTCGGAGCTGAAGAGCGGTGAGTAATTGCCACGTCTCTCGCCGCAGGAGAACTGCGGGGCCCCGTGGGGGACGATAGCCTGCCCGCAAAACGCGGCCTTTCCTGACGTAACTCTGAGGTGATTTGTCTTTTTCCTCCACCAGCGAGTTGCGGACTCTGGGTCCTTCTGCGCGTGCGCAGCACCGTGGCGTTTACCGAGCATGCCCGATCTCCCACGTAGTCGATTGTGTTTTCACATTGCGCATGCTCTGTGCCCGCACTTGGCCTCGCCCTGCCTACTGCGCATGCGTGGTCCTTTGGCCGGTGGTGCGGTTTGCCGACTGGGCTATCTTGGGTAGCTGCCGAGCCGAGCCTGGGCGCGCGTCCCTCAGCAGAGCCGTTGCTACGCCCTGCGGGGGAGGGCGCGCGCCACCGTCTGGGCAGGTGCAGAGTTCGCTGGGCCGAGCGAGCGTGCGTGGAAGGTGGTGGGAGGCCGTAGGGACCCCGCACCTGCCGCGCCCGCGCCTCTGCGACGAAGTGTGACAGCCCGGTGGCCGGGTTGGCCCAGCGGCTTGCGCTTCCTGCGGATGGCCGGACCTCGGGATATACCCCGTCACCGGCAGCCTCTTTGCCTGCGGCTCTGGGCGGGGAAGCAGGTCTGGACACCAAGCGATGGAGCCCGCTGCACCCCGCGCCCAGTCCGGGCAGTCTTCGTTACCCGGGCCCCGATCTCCCGGAGCACGTCTGGTGTGTGTAGGGCCCGCACCTGGTGTCGGGGCCAATCCCTGCACTCGGAATCCCCTGGGTATCACGTGGCAGAGAACCGCGCCAGGACAGCACGGTAGAAGGGTTTGGACAGGTTCCTGATGATGGGGACCCAGGGAGGTTAGGAGCCCACGCCCAACCTGGGACTTTTCCTATAGTGCTTGGGCTCCGTGCCTGTCACCTAGCATCTGAAGGCATGTGTGTTACAGCATAGTCCAGCGATTGTTCACCAGCATGACCCTGAGTCATCAGTTACCCAGTTAGTAGTCGGTTTCTCGTCTCTTGCTTAAGAGGGGAAAAGGTGGATTTATCCATTTTAAGATTTCTCATTGAAACGTTTTTTAAAACCTACACTTTGGTGCTGAAAGGAATAAGTCCTGATTCCATCTCTAATGACAAATAGAGGTTGACATTGACATTACCTTTTAATGTTGATGCTCAAGCAAAAGTAGACACTTTAGACTTTGACACTTAAATGTAACTTTGCACTTCATCTTTCCTTTTAGTGGTATTGAAAGCATAGTGTGCTTTAGTCTATGGAAGTAAAAGCTGAAGAAAATATAAGCTCACTCCTGAGGAATTTATTGTATTTCATGTTAGGTGAAATAAACGTGTACAGTGGTAAAGGTTGAAAAACTAAAAGTAACAGAAGAGGGCATAGGTTGTTAGGCAAGTCTTCAAATGAGAAAAAGATGACTAAGCTAATTTTGGCTGTCCTCCAAGTCTTTTTTTTTTTCTGCAGAACCGGGGATTGAACTCAGGCCCTTGCACTTGCCAGGCAAGTGCTTATTCCACTGAGCCATCTCCCCAGCCCCTGTCCTCAAAGTCTTGATGGGAGGGGCAGACATGTGAGTTGTCTAAGGACTAGGCATATATGTCACAGTGATTAGCCAAAGGGGAAAGCAGAGGCTCTGGCCCAGGAGACATAGCAAGGGTGTGTGTCCCAACTCCTGTGCTGGACGTGTATTGTGTATTGTGATGGGTCTAGTCAGCAGAAATACAGACTTGAGAGGCATCATCATCCAGGAGTTAAAGCTGTAAGAGTGGACAGGCAGCAAAGAAGATGCCAGGTGTTGGCACTGTAATGTGGGAAATAGCAGTGAGCAGATCCCCTCATTTCACTGTCTCTGCACCACCTATCTTCAGACCTGAACTGAGTTTAGGAGCATGCAGATGAAAGAGGGCTCTTCCTTATGAGGAGTCTGGAGGATGACAGACAGGCGTATGCTGCTGAAATAGCTGAGGGGTTACTGTTAAGAGATGGGGCATTCTAACTATGTAGGTGGCTGCTACTGGCCAAACCAATTTGCAGAAGCTTTGTAGAGGTCCTGGTGTTTTATCTGTATCTTTCTGCAGAAAGCAAGTCAGGTGAGGTAGAGAAGATATTTTAGGTGGCAGAACTGGGTGTGCAAGTTGGGAGGTAAACTGAGATAGTGTGAACTTTGTGTGTCAGTCTACAGTTTGGGGTTTTCTCTGGGAAGTAATAGGGAATGGTATTCTAAATTAGGGCCGTGATATGACTAGCTTTGCTTAAAGAAAACAATAAAAAGGCATGGTTTCCACTCAAGTAGAGAGGACAAAAATTCAACCAATGTTTATTGTTACACACGATACCATACTGGGCTCTGTGAAGAGTGCCAGGAGATAGTAAATAATCCATCAGTCCTTATATAGCTTACTGCCCTGTTGAGCCACAAATGACTAGCAACATACACTGAAGAAGCACTACATAAGGAAGGAGGTGTCTGTTCATTTAAGCTAAAATAGTTAGAGGTGTATTAAGATGTTGGCAGGCCTGCTTCTTCCTATGTCCTCTGCTTGTCTTGCAGGTGATCTCTGTCTTCACAGAGTTGTCCCTGTATAGGTGTTTTTTTTCTGATTTTCTTTTAAGGATGCTGGTCATACTGGATGCACATTTTAACTTAATTGTCTCAATTTTGCTGAGTTATTTCTATGAAAACCTCATTACAAGATAATTGCGTTCTGAGGTACAGGGGCTTAGGAATTGGGCATGTGAGTGGAGTAGGGGTGGGGGCACAATTCAGCCCTAATAAAGCTTCCCAGAGGACTTGGAACTTCAGGTGGGCTGGAGAGGAGTTAGGCATAGCCAGCTGCAGGTCTAGTAGCGAGACAAAGAAGGTGGCAAGGGACAAGAAGCAGGACATTATCCCAATGAGTAACTATGGGAAAGAATTTTAAAAACACTGATAATTTGAAAGCCAGTTTTTATAAAGCCTTGAAGTTCATGTTTTTTAAAATTTTGCATTTTAGCATAATGGAGAGCCATTGCTTATTACTGTTTTGTGCCTAATCAGGGCATAGGCTGGCTCTGTTCATTCAGGTCTTAGGTCTCACTAAAAAATAACAAGGGGCTGGGGAGATAGCTTGGTGGTCTAAGCACCTATCTGGCAAGCACAGGGACCCAGATTCGATCCCTGGCACCACATCCCCTGCTGGCCCTGGAATCCTGAGTGCCCTTGTAATCCCAGTGCTGGGGAGGCTGAGACAGGACGATCACTATGAATCCAAGCTGTATAGCAAGACCCTGTACCAAATAAATAAATAAAAGATTTTAAAAAAATTTTAATGACAACAAGATGTTTCCTGACCATCCTTCACAGCCCTCTACTGCAGCAATCCACCAGCCTTTAGGGACTTAGCTCGCTGAAAGTTCTCCATTTGTTTTCCTGGTTATCATCTAATTCACCATACTAGAAAATGGCAGCTTTGTTTGAGCACTCCATATTTCAGATGCGTCTAACCACACCTCATGAAAAGAGTTTGATAAATAAGCTGAATCGCTAATAGTACTGGCTGTGCATGTGGGAGGCCTGGTCAGAGTTTTGCTTCAGGCAGCTGACTAGCAGCAGTATTAAAAAAGGGTTTGGGATACGTGACAGGAAGGCTGAAGGCCTCGTGGAAATGGATTAGTTAGGGTTCTATAGAAAGAAGAACAGAAACTGACTGGTTGGCTTGAATTGAAAAAGAAATGTATTGTAGAAACATAAGATTGTTCTTAGGAGTTTAAAGGAAAGCTTAAAAAAAATAAATAAATAAACATGGGACTGGAAAGATTAAAACTAGAGAGATTCCAGGAATCAGTGTATCCAAACCAGTGGGTGGTTCTTCAGGTCTTGCTGAGATGGATCAGTGCCATTCATCTGTGGCCTCTTCATTCTCAAGACCCATATTCCAGGGAGAGGGGTTTTGTTGGCTGGGCATTGGGTATGTGCCTGCTGCCATCAGACTGTGCACTGCTGCATTGTGGGGGAGGGGGCTGACCTTTGTGATCTGGTGTCATCTCAGAATATGCCTTTGAGCCAAATCCACAGGGGAAGAGACTGCAAATTTGAAAGGTGGATACAGGTAGTAACCTAACTCTAGTTTCTGCCAAAGGACCCTCAGCTAGCTTGCCTGTGAATTCTGAGGCACCATAGATGTCTCCTGGATGTCTGCACTGTCAATAAGTGTGATGAGAAGACTGGACTCTTGTGGCCAACTTTCTGCTCTCTCTGAATAGTGAAGTCAAAGGAGAAAAGTGAGGGCTGAATCCAGATGGGAGGTATGTTTTTCTGTTCAGAGTCAAAGGCAGGTGCTCCAGCTGTGCAGCTGGGTGCATACCTGTGTCATGTTGGGATGAGGTAAGCAGTCTCCAACATGCCAAATGGTCAGTATGACCAGAGTTCAGTGTAGAGTGATACTCTGGGTGTGAGGTGACATTTTCTTGTAGAATAGTTAGCGAAAATTTTGTGAGTCAGTCCTACAGAAGAGCTTAATTTTAATACCCTTTAGCTGTGACACCATCTTCTGTTTTGTCTCTGAAACCTGAAAGTAGGTAGGTCATTTTCTCATCTCTCCTTCATGTCCTTGTATTGAGTAGCTTTCTTCATGTTCTTCTGCTTCTGCCCCCCAAACGATCTATATGCCAAAATTGCTACTTTCCAACTCCATTCCTTTAGAAATCTTCACTTCCTGCAGCTGATCCAGCCTTGGCATCAGAAAGAAAATATTGGGTTTAATTAGTTTATATTAAGGTTTGACTGTCCCATTCCCATTGTTTAGTGCACTGGAAAAATTTGAGATGGTGGTATGAAATAGTTTTCTGGAATGCAGCTATAAGACTTCCTGGTCATTGTAGGGAATTGAACTGGTGGCCAGGATGAGCCTTCAGGAGTTGTTAAAACGAGAGAAGATGAGACAAACATCTGCAGTAGAAATGTGGAGAAGGGAGCCTTTGGTCTACTGTGAATGTCATGTGGGAGCCTCAGACATTCCCTAAGCCTCCACTAAGCACAGTTCTACCACCCGCTGTGCCCCCTCCCCCCCGCTGCCAGTCACCTCTAGAGCTTTCTGAAATCAGTATCCTTCTAGCACTGTGCATTCTTCACCAAAATGTTGTCTAAAACAGCCAATTTGTTTCCCTCCCTTCATAGCCCCTCTATGCATGGGAAGGAAAGGAAAAGAGGTGAAAGTGAGGCATGTGCCAGTCATGGGTTATGCCTTGCAGGTGAGTGTGCTTTTGTCAGTATTGCTTTGCTAGGCCATCCCGGAAAGTCTAGTGGAGGAAGTGTCAGCCACATTTTGTGAAATGTGGAAACTGGCACTTGAAAAGACCAAGTAGTCTGTAGAGATGACCACCTGAATCAGGGGCAAGTAGTTTTATCTGTGAGGCTGAGGTTTTTCCATGGAACTGTGATGTCTCCCTTGAGCTTTTAGCTGTAAAGAGTCTCTTACTTTGAGATTTTGGGAAGCAACATGAAATAGACAGTTCTGGCAGTTTTGGACAGTGTTTGTGTGCTAGGATCGAGTGGTCAGTCAGCCAGCTATGTCAGAGTATGATTTCCAGGAGGTTCCTCTTAGCTTGGCCTGCTGCCCAGAAGAAAGCCTTTGCTTTCACATTATTCTATGTTCCCTGATTTTTCTGCTCTGGTCACTGTGCTGGTGCTTGTGCATTGTCAAGCAGGGAACAGTGGAGATGGAAGAAGCTGTTGCCAGAAGTGGTGACCTGCAGTCAGACCTGAGGTGCCCTGTATTTGGTAAACCAGGGACACAGTCTCATAACTGAACCAGCAGAAAGATGAGATTTCCCTTGTCTGGAACCTGAGACTACACTAAGGCTTGAACTGAAAAATAAATGTATTGTAGAAACATAAGATTGTTTTTATGTCTGCACCAAGGAAAAAGTACACTGATCAACAGAGCTGCACTCCATCAGCCAAAGAGACTCACTGGACTATCTCCTATGTTCTCCATGTAGCTGTTTATATTTTCAGCTTAGTTGTTAAACTTAACAAATATATACATCTGTTGGAGTGAAAGAGTAAAAAATCCAGTGCATGAATTGTTTGCAGCTGGCCTAGGAAAGGGCCATTATCTTCAAGCCCTAATAATTGAATTCAGATTGTCAAGCAAGGATCTTTCATCAAGGAATCACCCACACAGCCTCCCAGAAGCCTCTCCCACATCTAGAACTGGAAGCTGTTGTGCCTGCTTCTGATCTCCCTTGGCCTCAACTGTAGACCCTCGCTTCCATCTTCCTCTCCACTTTGGTCCTGCTTCTCTCTGCACATCCCCTTTGCTCCAGCCAGATGGGATCTCCTCCTGCAGCTCCTGCCATGCCTCACACTCTGTCTTGTCTGCCCTTGTTCCTTAATAACCTTTGTCTTTCCACACTTCCCAATTCCTTTCTTGGTTGCAGTCTTAGGGTTTGGTGGCCTGTGTCTCTTCCTTAGCAGCCTGTCTATCGCCTGTTGACTGCGCCGGCAGACTATCTTGGCCTGCCTGTTACTGTACAAAGCTCTACCTCAGAGAGGTAGGTCTTGCTTCTTGGGTTCACATCCTCCTGGCAAGTAGAGTTCTAGAACATTCTGGGTGGATCTCAGCCATGAGTTCTGTGCAGTGTGATGTCTTTAAGACCCCAGGCACGTCTATAGCCATACCACCCTAAACATACCTAATCTCATCTCAGAGCTGTCTCTGGAACTACAGTTGTCTGAGTAGCCACAGGAAAATAGTTGACCTTCCAACTTTCCCAGCTTGTCAAATAGGGACAGTGACCTGTCTCTCAGAAGATCCTGTGAGAATTAGAAGAGGAATCAAGAGGCACTACTGTGTAGATTTAAAAATTTGGCCTCTGAGCATGCTCCACTGCTTAACTGTGTGGTCTCCAGCAGGTGCCTTACCCTCTGGGTCTCAGGTTTTTTGTCTGTATATTGACAGCAATAACACATACCTTTGAAGGGTGTGTAAATTCTTAGTTGATGAACAGAAGGTATTTGCATACATTGAGTATTTTGAGTATACCATTAGTGTTTGCATGGGAGGAGTAGAAAATAATATCATACAGTTCCTGTGCTTTGGGGTGTCAGGGCTTCAGACTTCTTGGGCTGGCAGGCTCACTGATGACTGTCCATAGAGGTCACAGCCAAAGGAATAGATTCAAATACCTCACCCCAAATTTCAAGGACAGGTGATATTTATCTATAGCTTGACTTTGTGACTCTTTGTTATTTCCTGATTCCCAGATATTTTTGTTCAGAGAAAAGTCTGTGTTCCAAGAGATCAGAGGCTGTTACTTAGAGCAAGATCAGGGCTGTGAAGAAGGAAGAAAGGAGCCTTTCTAGCTTTGAGCAGGAAGAAGAATTTGCATGTGGTCTGAAGAGTGGCATGGCTTTGTGTCCAATACGTGGGCTGTCTCTCGTGGCTTGTCCCTTAGTTGCATCTGTGCTTTATGTCTCTCTTCGTGTCTTGGATCTGCAGGTCAGACCTGGATGTAAACATTTATATGCAAATGTATGTTTACATGGATTCTAGGAAGCACAAGAAAGGATGCCAGAGGGATTCTCACAGAGGAGCTTGGGCTAACAAGGTTTTGCTTATGTGTGGAGTACAGAGCTGAGTTCCAAATGAAGTACCCTGAACTCCACAGTGAAAGGCATCTTCCATCTGTTCATCTCTAATCCTCTCCTGCTGTTCCTGAAGCCATGCCATTAAAAGTGGCTGTGCCTTTCCTTCCCTGACACCCCCTGGTCCCAGCCCCTCGTGGGAGCAGCAGACTCCTGCTAGCCTCTGGTCCTGTGTCCTGTGGTCAGAGCCACTTGTTTGCTTAATTTAGGTTTTGCCATCCCTCTGCTCTTTGCTCTGCCCTCTGCTGTGCTGCCTCCTGTGGACAACTACAAGCTTGTCCATGCTCCCAAAGTCTCTCCAGTGCCATTTGTTACAGTGGTGAATGCCATGGGAAGCCCCTGAGGGTGTTATAGCTGTCAAATCAGCAATAGGTGAGGTCACCTTATTTGGTGCTCATGCTGGCATTTTGTGTATGCTGCTGTTTTGTTTGTTTAGTCATGGTGCACACTGCTCAGAGAGGCAGGCTCACCCAGCCCCCTGGCTGTCTGGTGGTTGAAACTCCAACTTGCAGAGAGCAGTGGACCTTAGATCTTATCCAGTGTGCTTGCAAGGGTGTGTGTGTGTGTACCTAAGTTGAGTGTCCAGCTCTTACTGCACATTTTCTACTCTGTTCTGGTTGGGTTTTTTAATTACTAGTCTCAACCACCAGGTTGAATTTAGAGACCCACTTGACAAATTACCTGTACAGCTTTTGCTTCTGCATCTGTTGCTTTCCCTATGGCAGCATCTCAGATATTCTTAACATGGCAAAGTCAAGGCCTGTGGCATGGTAAACTTGACTTCTTTTCCTACTCAGCTCATCATGAGGAGAAGGTCTTTACACAAGTAAATGTGTGATTCTTACACTATCATTGGGGTGAAGGAGAAGTCCCAGTGTCTTAACACATAAGGCAAAGGAGGGAAGGACCTCTGCCATGCAGTCACAGAGGAGCAGAAGCAAAGGGAGGCATGGTAGGCTCAGCCTCGTGCTGTATGGTGCTGGCCTGTGGGCATCATCTCAGAGGCAGGGCCACACCTAAGTCAGTTCCTGACCCTGGTGGGAAGTGGAAGAAGGGCTGAGTATGTGCAGTGTAGCTGGCTTCTGGTGGGTGGCACCATAGGTTCCTCTTTCTGAGCTCCTCTGAAGAGCGTGGATCTGGGATAGAACCCATAGACTGCTGGGGCCTGGTGTGGTTCATCTACAGAATTACCTGCTCCAAGGTATGAGGCTGTTACAGATGTTCTTGTTCATTCTGGTTCCATTCTGATAGCAAAGTAAATGTCAGAACAGGTTTTTTTTTTGTGTGTGTGTGTGATTCTGGTGATGAAACCCAAGGCCTCATTCAGGCTGCATCAGCCATACTGCCACTGGGCTACATCTTCAGCCCCTAACAGTGTTTTAAAGAGAAGGTAGTACCATGAAAGCAAACCAGAGGCATGCATTAGACTCACAGTCCCATGGAAGGGTCACTGACTGAGTGGAGCCCAGGTATGGCTTCACACCTTGCCTCTCTGTGAAGTAGCTCTCTCAAGGAGCACCTCTGGATTATATTATAGAGCATTAATCCTGTTCTTTCTGAAAATTAATGTACATTTGCTTAGTGCTTAGTAGAGACACCTTTACTTCAGCCCTGTGGGAGGGCAGTGTTCATCCAGCTCCACACAAGAGACCTGCACCGAGGAAGCAGATGTGACTGGGGTGTGGCTGGCAGAGGAGTAGGTAGCTCTAGCTGGGAGTAGGCACCAGGGCATATGCTGACCCACTAGGCACCCTCAGTTTGTTTTTAGATTGGAGGAGAGTTTCAGAGAAATCGCAGTTGAAATCTCTTATTTCAGTTTAGAACCAGGGTAAAGTTTTCTTTGTGCTGTTGTTGCAAATGTGATTTGGTGAGGTAATAGTATTCAGGAGGTTTCCAGGCAATTAATGTAAGAAAGCAAGCACTTTCCTATTCTTTAACACTTCCAGCTTAAACACTGGTCCAATTAGCAGATGATTTTTCTCTTTCCAAATTCTTTGTAAAGGTCTAACAAGAGCTCTATTTTGCAGCTCATTGCTAACATTTTGCGTGAGTATGCATTTAGTGTGTGTGTGTGTGTGTATATATGTATATATATATATATATATATATATATATATATATATATATATAGGCTTGGGGGTTTTAATAATTCTTATTTATTTTTCTGAATTTCTTAAAACTAGGCATCAAATGGGTAAAGACCCTAAATACTAAACGTTTGTTTTCACATATCAAGTATCAAATAGCACTTCCATATCTACTTGCCAAGTTCTAACAACCTTTGATGATATAAAAGTGCTTATTATGGTCTTCAGTTTTTGTGTGTGTGTGTGTGTGTGTGTGTGTGTGTGTGTGTGTGTGTGTGTGTCAGTCAGCAAGGGGTGGTCATCATGGTGCTGGCAATTGAACCCAGGGATTCATACATGCAAGGCAAGAGCTGTACCACTGAGGCACATTCCCAGCCCCCTTTTATGGTCTTTGGTTCTGGAGATTCTTCACTTTCCTGGCTGATGGTCGTGTGATTTTTTGTTTCAGTAGGGTAGCTTAGAAAGCTCATGTCAGCCCAATCTGCTGCTTACCCACCCTGGCCCTGTGGACCAACAACTGCACCCCTGCCCTCAGAGTCCTTCCTTCCTCTGAGCTGTTTGCTGCTGTGTGACAGTTTTGCCTCTGTCTTTCAGGTAAGCCTGTGCAATGGAGGGGCTATTGCACTATATCAATCCAGCACATGCCATCTCCCTGCTTAGTGCCCTCAACGAGGAACGCCTCAAGGGACAGTTGTGTGATGTGCTCCTGATTGTTGGGGACCAGAAGTTTCGAGCCCACAAGAATGTTTTGGCTGCAAGCAGCGAGTACTTTCAGAGTTTATTCACAAATAAGGAGAACGAGTCACAAACCGTTTTTCAGCTTGACTTCTGTGAGCCAGATACTTTTGACAATGTCCTGAACTACATTTACTCCTCCTCCCTGTTCGTGGAGAAGGGTAGCCTTGCCGCTGTGCAGGAGCTAGGGTATAGCCTGGGCATCTCCTTCCTGACCAACATTGTCTCCAAAGCTCCACAGGCACCCTTCCCGCTGTGTCCCAGTAGGAAGAGAGTGTCTGCAGATGAGGACGAGGCCAGCTCCCAAAAGCGCAGCGTCATCGTGTGCCAGGGCAGGAGTGAAGCCCCCGGGAAAGCCGTGGGTCTAAACCCGGCTGACCTCAGCCCCATTTCCCGACTGTCCCCTAGCATCACAGGCAAGAGCAACGCTAGCAAGGTGCATGGCCTGAAACCTGCAGAACCACTCCCCAGTCTGTCCTTGCCTGAAAAGAGCTGGCCAAAAGATGGTGCCTCAGGGTTTTCAAAGTCCCTGGAGCATCCTGTAGAGGACCCGAGTAGAAGCAGTTTGGTGAAGAGAAATGCAGCGCTGCCCTCCAAGCCTCCACCTGACAGAGAGGCCGTGGATGACAGGCCAGGGGGAAGCAGTCAGCTTCCAAAGGGCAAAGCTATAGAGCTGGCTCTGAAAAGGCCTCGGCCACCAGTCTTGTCCCTTCGCAGCTCCTCGGAGACACCATACTTGTTAAAGGAAACTAGTAAGGGAGGAGGTCAAGGTGAGGAGAGAAACTTGTTGTACTATTCCAAGCTGGGCTTGGTAATCCCATCCAGTGGGTCTGGTTCTGGAAACCAAAGCATTGACAGAAGCGGGCCTCTTGTGAAAAGCCTCCTCCGACGGTCCCTGTCTATGGACAGCCAAGTCCCTGTCTACTCTCCCTCCATAGACCTGAAATCCCCCCAGGGCTCACCTGCAGTATCCAAGGACATGCCAGGCAGTGTTTTCTGTACTTTATCTCAAAAAGCTTCTTTACAAGACTGCAGTGAAAGAAAAGCAGTCCTGGAAGACCGGCCTCCAGTGCTGCAGCCACACCGTCTCAGATCCTTCAGTGCCTCTCAGTCCACGGAGCGGGAGGGTACCGCCCCAGTGACTGAGGTACACATCAAGACTGAGCCCAGCAGCCCCCTATCAGATCCCTCAGACATCATCCGAGTCACTGTGGGAGATGCAGCAGCTGCGGCTACAAGAGACTTGCCTCTGAAAACCGAGGAGGACCTGAAGGATATGAGCAGGCTCCCAGCTAAGAGGAGGTTCCAGGCAGACAGAAGGTCACCCTTTAAGAAGGCAAAGGTCAATGAGCACGGACCCCCAGCTTCAGATGAGAACTGTGAGGATGGCCTGAGCCCTCCTCCCCTTGATGGCGAGTTCCCAGATTCTGACTTGAACAAAGATGAATTTGGTGAGTTGGAGGGGACGAGACCAAACAAAAAGTTTAAATGCAAACATTGCCTTAAAATCTTTAGATCAACAGCAGGTCTTCACCGCCACGCTAACATGTACCATAACCCAGAGAAGCCCTACGCTTGTGACATCTGTCACAAGAGGTTTCATACCAACTTCAAAGTATGGACACACTGTCAGACACAGCACGGCATAGTGAAGAACCCGTCCCCAGCCGCGAGCTCCCACGCGGTTTTGGATGAGAAATTCCAAAGAAAGCTGATTGACATAGTAAGAGAGAGGGAGATTAAGAAGGCCCTGATCATTAAGCTGAGGCGCGGCAAGCCTGGCTTTCAGGGCCAGAGTGGCTCCCCAGCGCAGCAAGTCATCAAGAGGAACTTGCGCTCGCGAGCCAAAGGAGCATACATATGTGCTTACTGTGGAAAAGCATACCGCTTTCTCTCTCAGTTTAAGCAGCACATAAAAATGCACCCGGGAGAAAGAGCCCTCGGAGTAAATAAAGTTGCT
Source organism: Ctenomys sociabilis (assembly GCA_004027165.1). Lineage (NCBI taxonomy): Eukaryota > Metazoa > Chordata > Mammalia > Rodentia > Ctenomyidae > Ctenomys > Ctenomys sociabilis. Next base: position 9,078 of record PVKA01004028.1, on the reverse strand, counting down.
AAGCCAAAAGAGCATGCTCCTCTGGCCAGCGCGGCAGAGAGCAAGGAGCTTTACCTGTGCCGCCTCTGTAATGCTAAGCTCTCTTCTCTTCTAGAACAAGGCAGCCACGAGCGCTTATGCCGGAATGCCACCGTTTGCCCTTACTGCAGCCTCAGGTTCTTCTCGCCCGCCCTGAAGCAGGAGCACGAGGACAGGTGTGAGTACAAGAAGCTGACCTGTCTGGAATGCATGCGCACCTTCAAGTCCTCCTTTAGCATCTGGCGGCACCAGGTGGAGGTGCACAACCAGAATAGCATGGCCCCTGCTGAGAGCCTCTCTCCGCCCACACTGGACCACAATGGTGAGCTGCCAGCTACCACCCGCCCCCAAGCCCAGCCTGAGCCCAGTAAGGTGAACCACATTGCTGCCCCGCCCAAGGAGGACGCTGCACTCAGTGACTCTTCAGAGCAAGTGAACTTCGACTCAGAGGACTCCTCCTGTCTTCCTGAAGACCTCAGCATCTCCAAGCCACTAAAAATCCAGGTGAAGGAAGAACCCTCTGAGGAGGCCGAGGAGGAGACACCTGAGGCCAACACAGCCACCCGGGACTCAGGCCCCAGCAGGGATACTGGGCTGTGGCCCTGTGAGAAGTGTGGTAAGGTGTTCACGACACACAGGCAGCTAGAGCGGCACCAGGAGCTTCTATGCTCTGTGAAGCCCTTCATCTGCCATGTATGCCACAAGGCCTTCCGCACCAACTTCCGCCTCTGGAGCCACTTCCAGTCCCACATGTCTCAGGCCACAGAGGAGCCTGTGCAGAAGGAGGTGGATGTGGGCCCTGTGCCCACCAATTCCCCCTCACCACCACCCCTGCCACCACCACCTCCCCTGCCTAAGATCCAGCCTCTGGAGCCTGACAGCCCCACCAGCCTACCAGAAAATCCAGCCCCGGCCACTGAGAAATTGTTCGCACCTCAGGAGTCAGACACCCTCTTCTACCACGCACCACCTCTGTCGGCAATCACTTTCAAGAGACAGTTCATGTGCAAGCTCTGCCACCGGACATTTAAGACCGCCTTCAGCCTCTGGAGCCACGAGCAGACACACAACTGAGACCCACTGTGGACCGCGTGCGTCCTTGGTGACTGAGTATTTTTCAAATAAAGGCTGGAAATTGTTATGCTTGAATTTAGGCTTGAGGTAAACTGATAACAAATAGAAAAGTCCTCATGCAACTTGAAAAATAAACTGAAATACCGCAGTTCTACCCCTCTCGGTGACTAGGGGGTTTGACTTCATTGCTGTTGAAATTGGGTGAATTTTGATGAATTGCATGGTTCTTCATTCCAAGGTGTCAGCATAATCGCTTAATTGAGGTTTTTGTTTTTTTACTCATTTATAACTAGCTTTGGGAATGCTAGCAAAGTATTCCTTCCTTTGCTTATCTCAGACACCTAATTCTAATTCAGTTTTAGCTGTGTTCTTAAGACCAAAAATATCAGAAAGAAGTGGAGTCATTGCAGTATTGTTTTAGATCTTAAAATACATTAGCAATAAAAAAAGATAAACCTCAACATTAATAAATTATCCTGACACTTGATAAAAACAAATATTTGGTATTTTGTGGTCATGTAGAACTTTTTTTTGTATGGAAATGGTAAGAAATTTAAATCAGCAATAGACACACTTAAAGTTTTATTACAGACCTCGGCCTTGGTCATTTAGTGTAAGAATGACAGTTGTGCTATAAGAAGACAGGGATAAAAAGCATAGTTCACAGGGTCCTGCTTGTGCTGTCGTGGGCAACTGCTGCCACAGGCGTGTTCTGAACCCATATACGGGCTCTGCATCCACCGTGCCCAGTCCTGGTTCCCACTCTAAGGAAGGACAGTGTCTGGTGTCCTCTGATTCATGCTGTCACAAATTGAAAAGCTGAGTAATTGGGACAGAAAAACGAAAGTGAGTGTGACACTCACTTGGAATCTCATGCTAATGTGATAGATGAATGAAGGCATGTGCTTAGATAGGACAGCCACTCTGCACCCCAAATCCCTGCTCCCCTGAGCCTGCACGGTGGGCAGTTCCCCACAGTGCCATGCACTGTCCTGTAACAACCCACACAGTGCCTGTGAGTTCCTGCCCACCTTGCAAGTGTGGGCTCTGCAGCCCATCTTGTCAGCTGTGAGCCATGGCTTGATACCCAGAAATACACATGGAAGCACTTATGCAGGGTCCAAAGTTAGCTTTGCTACTTACTGTGGTCCAGAGGGTTTTGGGGGGCTTTTTGTTTTTTGTACACATTGTAGTTAAAGAGTTTTAGAAGTTGTTATACAAAGCTCAGTGGTGTACTTCAAAAGGAAGAACTTAACTTCACTTGTGTGGGGAGGGTTATGTAAAGAAATACTGAAAAACAAAATCCTTTTAAGATAAGGACATCAATTAAGACTGAGTTTATACATATTTTTTTACCAGCTCTTCTTTCAAATTAAAGTCAACTACTGATAGAGAAATTTGTGCTCTAGCAGAAAAAACCCTACTCATCATTCTTGTTAGCAACATTCCATATTGGTCATAAGAAAGATAGTCTTTATTGAAACACAGCATTTTTATAAACTACTAATTGACTGTGTATTATAGAAACTATATATGAAATTTTGCCTTTTATCCTTCCACTTGAAAAAACTCAAATCCCAAAATATTTTAGTACTTACTTTCTATTTTGTTCTTCAATTTGATGGAAAAAGGGAAAATAAGATTAGGTTGCAGTTACTGATCCTTGTTATCTTTCTATTTGTTGAAGAAATCTATGCATTTTAAAGACAAAACTGACCTTTCATGAAGGCAGCATCATGATGGGGGTTGTATGTGAACTCACTGTATGTCACGTGGTGTCTCTTGCTCTGAACACCCTGGCTGCTGTCACTCTTCCAGAGGGCAGTCCCTGAGTCTCATCTGCATGGCCGTCACAGGCTCTGAAAGCCCCATCACACCCTCTGTCTTGGCATTGTACATTCAGTATCCCAGGACTTGAACCTTTAGGCTACATTTTTGAAGGTTTTTTAAATACTCGTAATCAGTAAAAAATATTTTTGATCAAAATATAGGCTCTGCATACGTTAGATTTTAAAAATTACCAGTGTTTTTGTCTTGTTCACATTTTTGTCTAGGCAAGAAATATAAGATTTCAAATGAAATTTTGAACCAAAAACGTTTATAAATGCAGTTCTGGTTTTTCTATTACTTTTTATACTGTACCTTAAAAACATTAGGCTGAAAGAGTTTATTTTGGTGGTCAAAAGAAAAAAAAGCTTCCACTGCTGTAACTATTTTGAATGTTAAGTAGGATAATGAAAGACACATTAAATGCTTTTTGTAAAGAATGTTTATCTTGGCCAGTAGGCAGATACTTGGTGTAAAATAAATTGGTCTTTCATCTTTGCAACTCTTTAAATAGTAAAAATATTCTTGTAAATGTTTTCTTCTGATTGTAATTAATTTTTAAAAAGGTAGAAAATTCATTATTCCTTGTAAGTATTCAGGATGCCTGCTTTTTTATGCCGTTGTGAAAGAATGTAAAATGTTTTAATATATTCTGTTAACCTGAGAACTCGGTTTTTGTTTTTGTTTTTAATGTGGATGGAGGGAGTAACAAAGTGTGTTTTTATTATTCAGAGTAAGCAATGGAGGTAACAAATATTGTACATTTTAATTGTAATATTTCAAGATTAATAGAACATTCATGATTGATACTAGTATAGATTTAGTTTTTCCAAAATGTACAATTCAATAACAACATTACTTACATGTGTGCCCTTGGTTTTCTGTTTCAGAAGAGGTTCTGTTGTTGTTTTACCTTTTTGAGACAGGGTTTCACTATGCAGTTCAGGCTGGTCTTGAACTCACTTTGTAGCCCAAGGCAGGCCTCAAACTATGGCGATCCTCTTGCCTCAGCCTGCTCAGTGCTGAGATTACAGGTGTGCACCACCACACCCAGCAACAGAGATCACTGAAGGCCTTGTGCAACTTGTCCAGCACCAAATTGGTTCTTGCCTGAGTACATGTCACCCTCTTGGCATCACCAAGAGGAGGTTGTGGGATGGTGGAGCTTGCCTGCCCTCACTAGGGCAGGTTGCTCACAGCAGACCACAGCTGGCCTTGGCCACTTCAGCTGGTTCTTAGGGTGCATGTATGTACAGCTGTTAAGAAAGAACATACTGGCATTTTCTTCATACAGAAATAATTAGGTGTCACTCCTAACAAATTTCTTTATAAACTTCATCCAGTTAACTGTAATTGGAATATTACAAGTCATTTTGTTAATTTCTGATGTCACAATGTTTTTTGCAATAGTGAGGTGCAGTATTGATTTAATTCTGATACACATTTAATAAATGTTCTTTAATAGTGACTACTAAGGAGTTTTTTTAAAAACTGGTTTTCCCCTTTTGTGGCTTTAGCACTTTAAAAAGTTTGATGTTTGCATAATTCCCAAGGGGGCTCCTCTCAGGAAGGGCTCTGGCTCACTAGGCAGTGTTTCCACAAGGCAAGCTCATGGGTATTGAGAGCTTGGAGGATAAAAACGAAGAGTTCATATTACGTGTTTTGAAAATTCACTTTAGAGTCAGGCTTTGGGAAACCAAAGTATTTTACTGTAAATCTTTGAAACAATTGAATCCAGCATTCTTTTGTCATTTCTTAGTGCTGTCTGAATTTCTAGTTATTCTTGTCAACAATGAGTATCAAAAGGTGATAATTTGTTACTGACATTAATCCCAGTCTCACAGTTTTCATTGAATAGATGCTTACTGCTCAAAGGACAACATGTGACTGGTTTTATAGTTGTGTGTTTTGATTGTCATGCCTCAGCAGAGGAAATCCTTCAGTTTTAGAAATAAGCTTTTTTGAACTGAACATTCATAGTAAAATAATGTTAGTCCATTGCTTACTTGTACCCAGTTCTACTGTCTGTTTACTTTGCTGAAATCTTGACTGAGAATGATTGGAGTCAATAAATGTGCTGTATTTTGCTGAGTCCCAGTCTTTTTGATCTTTGAGGCACAGTGGTGGCGGTGGCAAGGAGTAGTGCTCTTGACGTGGGGAAGGCAGAGGGCGTCTCAAGCATTTCCTGCTTGCTACAGAATTAACTAAAGCCTGAGAAGCTTTGCTTGACCATCTTTTACCTTTCTGTTCAGGTTCATGGTTTCTTACCTATCTTACTTTCTCTCCTTTTTTTTTTGAGACAAGATCTTGCCATGCACCTCTGAGCCCTGTTGCTGGACTGATGGACACTCTCATGGGCTTGCCTTCATCCATGTCCTGAGCCAGCCTTTCTGGGGAGCACCTGCACCCCACCCCAGGCACAAGTGATACAGTCATTGTAAATGTCTGCCTGCCATTCTGTTAGTCATCAAATAATCTTTAAAAAAACCAACCAAAGGAACTATTTCCTCCTGGCAGGATTACAAGCTTTGGAGCTTTGAGTTCCTTGTGCTCCTGTTTCCTCAGCATTCAGCATATGCTCAAGATAGTTGCTGGTGGCAAATCAATGTCCCTAATGTCCAGGCCAAGGGCATGAATTCAGGTATTGTGCAAATGGCTGCCAGCCAATCCTTCACAACAGGGTACCATGTCACATCACCCACCTTGAGATGATAGAAACATACCCTGGCCTCTTACTGTCCTAACATTCTGTCTTCTAGGAAATGCTTCCTGGTTGCTGACCACCCACTTCTCCCAGGCTGGCTCAGCTTCAAGAAGCCCCCACAGTGCCCTTGGTGTTTCCACATGCTGTAGACCAGCCTTTGAGAAGAGGTTTGGGTGGCATGTCCCTTGCCCTTGTAAGTCCCACATACCCATGTGCTGCCATTGAAGTTTTGAGTGTGGGGCATACTGTGTGTGTGTCGCTGGGCTGCTAGGATGCCCTTGAGGTCACTTGGGTTTGCAGAGCTCTCCACTTATCTCTTGGATCACTGTGAGCAGTAACAGGAGCAGGCATCTAGCACTCAGGACATGTAAGGCCCATGCATCTAGCAATATTTGCATGCTGTCTGCAGGCTGGTCTCCCTCGTGCATTATGTCCTCACTGCATCCTTCTTCTTTGGGAGCCCAGCACCTTACCCCTTTCAATCTGGAATCTCCTCAGCGTGACTTGTGGTCCCATCACTTAGACCAGGGTCTTGTGTCCTGTAAGTGGAGTTGGGTGTTTTCTCAACACCAGGTGCAGCCCTGTGTGTGTGGGCACAATGCACAGAAGCTATGGTCTCTTTATGTCACCCCAAAGGGCTACCTAAATGCCTCCTGACCTCTGCTGACAGCATTAATCATTTTATCTGCTGCATTTCCTGCCAGTTTCTCCATTGTTGTGTGTGGTACTGGGAATCAAACTCCCTCGAGTTAGTTTCCAGCCCTGTTCATTTTAGTTTGAAACAAGCCTTGCCAAGTTGCTCAGGCTGGCCTCAAGTTCACAGCCCTCTTGCCCCAGCCTCCTTCCTGAGTAGCTAGGATGACAGGCATGTGTCACTGCACCCAGCCTCGTTCATTGCCACTTTTACCAAATGCCAGTTGATGGTTTTTGCCTGGTTTACCAAGTGGAGACATTCTCATCACATCATTCCTCATCTATTTGTGGGGCTTTTTACGTCCACCAGCTCATAGTGGTTCATGCCTATAATACCAGCATTTGGAAGGCCGAGATAAGAGGATTGCAGTTTCAAGCCCTACCTGGGCAACTTAGTAACCTTAAAATAATAATAATAACAACAACAACAACAACAAAAACGGACTGGCATGCATCTAGGTGGGAGAGTGTACCTGGGTTCGATCCCCAGTATGCCAACCCCCGAGAAAGTTCTTAGTCCTATAGTTTATACCTAGATGTCCTCAAAGCTCATATACTCATGTGTGGGGCTTTCTGGGGCTGACTGGATTATAGGAGTATGATATCCATTAGTAGATTTGTCCACTAATGGGTTTATTGGTGAGTAGAATATTTAGTGAAGTCTGAATATTGGTCAGAGGAGGGGGCCAGAGGAGGCATGGCTTGGAAAGGTTCATCTCCTTACTCTTCCCTTGATCTTTCTCTGCTTCGTGCTGCTGTGCCATGAGCAGATGTCCTCTGCCATGCCCCTCTGCCATGCAACCCTGCCTTGACTGGAACCTCTACACACTGTCAGCCAAAATAAAGTTGTGGTATTGGATGTTGTGTCTCAGTGACAAGGAAGCACCTAATCACCTCTTTTGCTGGCTTACTAGCTGTCCCTGGGTTGTGGTTGCTGCGGAGCTTGCAGCCAGCATCTCCAACACATCACAGCCTACTCTTGCATCACCCCCTGCTGCTTTCCAGCCTTGGCACTTTGGTTGGCCATCATTCACCTCTCTGGGTGGTGGACTCAGAATGCATTGATGCCATCTTTCTTCAATCAGAGGTTGAGTCAGTAAGAAGCACAGCCTTTGGACTTCCTGTGTGCATTTCCTCCTCAGTGCTTCATTCTTACCTACAGGGCAACACTGGCACTGGTGTTTTCCTTCTGCCTGGAGGACATCGGCAATTCCTAGCAGTGGACATCTGCTATGCTGAATTCTCTCCGTTGTGCATGCCTAAAAAATTACCTCCCAACTTTGTATGATATTTCCCCCCCTCATTCAGAACATTACAAAAAAAAAAAAAAAAGAACGAGCATAGTCAGGTTATCTTAGTCCTAAGGAGTCCTGGATTTCATCCTTGAAGGAGATCAGGGTCTTCCCAAGGCCTTTGTCATCAAATATTCTTCCTATCTTCATGTTCTAAAGATATTTTAGTCCTTGTCAGCTTTATTTCCCAATTCAGGATCAGTTTTAATCCTCATTGTACAATACTGGATTTGTGAGAACTCATGAGGACCGAAGAGCTTCCAGCCATCAGCAGCAGTGTGGGGACTCCATCCATAGCTATCTCAGTTACTCTTTTCTCATTGCTGGGACAAATACTGACAGCCAAAATTAAGAAGGGAAATGTTTTTTAGCTCACAGTTTGTGGAGGCTTCACAAAGCCGTATTCATCTGGCTCCAAGGCAGAGTGAGTGACACACAGCAGAGAGCTCATGGTGGCAGCAAAGAGCAGAGAGGAAGAGCAACTGGGAGCAGGGGCAGCATGGCTACAGGGAGCAAGTCCGAATCGCTTAAGTTACATTCAGGCTATCCGCCCCAGGCCAGGTGTGGCACTCACACCCATAATCCCAGTGGGTCGTGAGTTAATCACCAAGTGTAGAAGTCCAATCCATGACTGCATGAGGCTTTGGAGGGACAACTAGACACAAACCATAACAGTAGCCAAGGGCCTTGCTCTTGTACCAAGCTTACATCACCACAGTGCAAATGTGACAGAGACTTTGGCCCACCTAGGATCCCACAAGACTGAAATCCAGCAGGTTGTCATCTGAAAGATGCTTTGCTAGGTGTGAAATTCTCCATTGGTAGTTTTGTTTCTGTGTGCTTTGAGAATGCTGCCTCAGGCTTCCTACCTTACGCCATGCTCAGTGAGGAGCCTGCTGTCCTCTGCTTCGTTCTCCTGAGCACTGATTTTCTCTGGCTGTTTTTAATTGCTTTGTTTATTGCCTGTTGCGTTTATGATGTATATGTGCACATGCACTTGACTTCATTTAATTTCTTAGATTTTTGTTAGTTTTTAGGTTTTGAAGTCAACTTTGGAGAGTTTTCAGCCATTATCTCTTTGAATGTTTTCCTTTCCTGCCCGCTCTTTCCTCCTGCAAAGACTCACTCCAGTTACAGATATTCAGCCATCTGAGATTGTCCCTGAGGCTACTATGGCTCCGTGATGCATCATTCTTCTGCCTGTTTCACTTGGTATGGTTTCTGTGCAGTTGTAGGACACTCATCATCCTGGGGTGCCTCTCTCCCTCCTCGACGTGGCTACTGTTTATCTCAATGGGTACTGTTCCTTGTCTGAGCTCACCACATGCCACCTCTCTCCAGCACCTCAAACTTGTGGGACCCAGTGGCAGCACCCTGTATCCTTCCCACCAACCCCGCCCTCTGTCCTGTCTGTTGCTTTCCTGCTGTCTGCATTCTGTGGAGCAGGCGCTACCCCCCCCCCCCACTTCC
>PVKA01004027.1:0-103243 GCA_004027165.1 Ctenomys sociabilis | reverse complement strand
CCACCAACATACCTCCCAGATATAGAGAAATCAATCCTAAAATTTATTTGGAACCACAAACGACCTAGAATAGCAAAGGCAATCTTGGCCAATCAAGACAAGGCAGGAGGCATCACAATTCCTGATTTGAAATTATACTACAAAGCCACTGTGATAAAATCAACATGGTATTGGCAACAAAATAGACCTGAGGATCAGTAGAATAGATTAGAATATGCAGAGGCATCTACGAAAACACTCAGCCATCTTATCTTCGACAAAGGGGCTACACAAGCTCACTGGAAGAAAGATAGCCTCTTTAACAAATGGTGCTGGAAAACATGTCTTTCTACATGCCGAAAACTAAATGAAGTATACATCGTGAGCCCATAATATTAAGCTGAGCTGTAAATGGATATGGTCGACAATTTCTTTGAATAACTCCCTATGGTTGCAGAATGCTGGACTGTGTTAGATTGTGGTGTCAAGTTCAAGCACCTAAGGTAGTTGAATGTCAACGGAGTGCCCACTTTTGACAGGTGTAGACAAAGGAAGGGTTGTAGAAAGACAAAATCATGATGTGGGTGTATAGACAGTACAGTTGGGATAGATAACGCCGTGCTTCTACATAATTCTATGAGAGGCAAGATCTGCACTATTGGTGGTGGGACAGGATATTATGTCTGCTTTTAGTGCTATGGTCATCCACTAGGTAAACAATTATTGAATCTTTGATATAATTCAGCTACATAAAAACCTGTAAATATAATATCATGTATGCACCTTGTACAATACCAAAACGTTATGAAAACAGTTTGCAATGTATTATTTCATTGACTCTGTATGGTTATGGTGTTTTGAAACTGTCTGATTGACATTTGTATTTCAATAAAAAAAAAATAAATGGAAAAAAAAACAAAAAACAAAACAAAACAAAAACAAATCTGCTCCAGGACCTTGTCTGAGATGTAGAAAAGGTAAACATTTTGCTAATGAATGCCACTCCAAACTTGATAAGCATGGCCAACCGTTACAATCTCGAGGAAACTGGAGAATGGGCCCATCATCAAGGGGCTCAGAGATAAACAATACAGAATACCCGCAGTTTCCATTGGCCAGCCCAAATTTCAATGCAATGCAGGGTCACAGATCTTTTCCATGCAACCCCCAGAAGCGGAAGCACAGCATTCGATCTGATGGCTGTGGAAAATCAGCTTTTGCTCCCCGCTTGTGTTTACAAATTAAAACTGGAATTTTCAGCCCTATTCCAAAAGATATTATATCCTTGATTGTAGAAAGGTGCAGTCTTATTACCCAAGGTGTATTTGTACATTCAGTAATTATTGATAGTGATTATGAAGGAGAAATGTTACTTATGATATCTACTACAAAAACTTTTCAAATGAAAGCTCAACTGCTTATTGAAAATAGAAGTCAATTTCCCTTTATTATGCATATTAGAACACTCACTGCATTGCCTGGCCCTATTGTCAGCAAGAAACAACAAAAGTTTTATAAAACAAGGGTTCTTTTAAATTGCAAACAGTTGGTTTCAAGTGACTGGGCACTGCCAGGGTGAAGGGCACAAACTGAAATCAGGGAGGGCCCCATGTTCCCATCCACTCACATCCTAGGCTGACCCAGATAAGCATGTGCAAGGTAGGTTCAGCTGCAGAGGCCATGGTTACAGGGCCCTAGCTCCTTTAAAGCTGTAGGTAATGTGGGCTCAAGAACTAAGACCATTAAGCTGATCCTAGCAGCTTGGCCAGCACACCTATGGAGTAAAATCAACCAAAAATAGCCCCAGTGCTAAAAGGTCTGCAGGTTTTGTTTGGTGTAATCAATGCTGTTTATACAGGAAAAGTTATAATTCTATCCACCCAAATCATTGTTTAAACCACACCAGATTCTTGTATTGCATAACTGATCATTTTTGCTGAAAATTTTCAAATTGTTAAAACATAAATAGTTGGTTAGAAAATAAAAATTGATTAAAGGACAAACATTTTTAATGGCTTTTCAAATGCAAATGTGGGTGGCCTCTAGGTGGGGCAGCTCCAAAGGTGTAAGGCCATTGCCCCAAGACATTTTAAAAGATTACTTAAATTCTTTTAATTCCTGGTTGTTTGATTGCTTCTTTTACTGTTCAAAATTAAGAATAACATTAAAAATAAGGCTTTGATATTTTACAAACAAATGTAAAAATAATGTGTAAAAGCCATGGGGTTTAAAACAAGTCACTTGATTTTGGTATACCATTTAAATAATAAAAGGCCTAGTACTGGCTTTCAAAGGCCACACTGTATAATCAAAATTCTCTTAAAGCAAAGGGGAGTCAATCCTGCCAATTTCACTTGTCAGTATCCACTATTAAATTTTTATACTTTTACAGCAATAAAATGACAAACCAGGTAAGAAGGCTAAGAAGGCTCCTTTGGAGAGATCTCCATACTGGACAATGGAAGGGACGCAGTCCTCAACTAACCTGGGGCAAAGGATATCCTTGTGTTTTTCTAGAGAATGCTAACCAACCTATTTGGGTACCAGAGAGTGCTGTCACACTGTACCATGGAGCCATATCTAAAGAACTTAACAGCGACCAAGCTGGATCCAGCCCAGGACCTATTCAAGGAACTGACCAAATGGAAATATGAGGTCTAAATAAGTGATAACATATGTAAAAATAATTAAGTTAAATTTTTTCAGTGTTAACAAAGTCTACACATCAATCATTGATAAAAGATTTCATTCCTTCCAAGTTTTTCTAATAAGAGATCTCTAATAATTGATGAATAACAAAATCTGACTAGTCTACTTATAAAATTTGTAAAACTTGTAATACAATTGCTATAATTTAATTTGGCCAAATATTTGAGTGCACTCAATTTTTTAAAGGGGTTTATCTGTTTGTGTGTTTTTGTGTTTTGTGTGTCTTTCAATGAACAGCTGTTCCTCTTTTTTTTGATGATGATTTGTTCTAAACATAATTTGAAATATAGAGTTAAAAACATGCTTTCCTGAATTATCAGATAGTTAAAGTGATATAAAAATGATTTATAATACATCATAAATAAGGTTTAAGCTAATTAGATAAAAATTCCTTAGAGTGGAAAAATTATTAAGAGAGGAGTCCAACTGATGAATAAGAGGTGTAGCCAACCTCTTTATTTATTAATGAGGAGCTCCCAATAATATCAATAGTCTCCTAGGAGACACTTTCAATAAGTAGAGATGATTGGTTAAAAGTGTTATGTTAGAACAAAGCAAAAAATATTTAAAGTATATCAGAATGTCATCAGGATTGTCTTGCTACAATGTTCCATATGGTTTTGATTTCTAAATGTCTATAAAAATGTGTAACTTGTCTGTTAACACTCTAGGGACTTGTATCAATAGGTAGTTTTACAATGAGCTAATGAAAGCTTAAAAATGCTTATGAAACAAAAAAGGGGGAATAGTATGCAAATAGACATGAATACACCTAGGTTAATGGTACAAAAAGATTTATATTTATTAAATTTTCAAAAAATAACTGCCAGACCTGCTGCAGACTGTCATTGGAAAAAAGAAATATTGGAGAAGTGATTTGGGTGCTGTAATGTATAAATCTTGTGCTTTCTGTTGTAAATGTATCATGCACTGTACTAGGTTGCTTAGTAAATAGGGCCTTTAACCTTCGGGCCATGCAAGGCTGCTTGCAGGTGCTCAGGTGCAAATTCACCAGAAACTAAAACAAAAGCTCCAGCAAACTTAGTTTGAGTAGTGGTCACAATGACTCTGAAAGCATTATTTTGTGTCAGAAAATGAATTTGTTTATCAAACTCAGTGTGGTTCCAAGTTTAAAAACCCTCCCTGGTTCCTGGGCAAGCCGCCTTTCGGTACTCTCCTGAGCGGTCCTCTTCTGAGCGAGAGCTGATCCAGAGGCACTGAGCTCGGTAATAAATGCTGTCCTCGCCATCTCAGTGGTGGTCTCAGTGCTCCCAGGGGCAGGGCCGGCACGGCACACTGGAGTTCAAACTCTCAGTCCATTTCTCTTCCTTCGTTGTTGACCAGTATGGTGACTACATCACTGTTTTATTATCCAGTCTTCTTTAGATGGAAATTTGAGTTTTTTTCTGGGACTATTGTAAATAAGGTGGCTTGCTACCCCTTTTTTTTTTTTTTTTTTTTTTTTTGTGTGTGTGTGTGTGTGGTTGTATTACCTGATTTCTCCTAGAAATATGCCTAGGTACAGAATGGTTGTATCATAAGACATGAATATTTTTGGCTTAGTTGATGCTGTCTAACACTTTTCCAAAGCTATCAACCACTTTCATTTCCTCCAGCAAGACATGATATATACAGTTGCCTCAGCTCCTTCCCAGCAAAGGCTTAGTATTGGAAACCATTAAGCAATTTGGTGGGTGTTAGTTATACATCACTGTGACTTTAATTTGCATTTTTCCAATGACTAATGATACTCTCAGGGTCTCATTAAATTATTGGAAGCCCTAATCATTAGCTTATTGGACAATGGCTGGTCCAAATTAGAACAACTTGTCTTTTTCATTTGCTTTGCAAGAATTTTTATATGTTGAGTATATCAATTCTGCATCATATAGGAAAAGTCATCCCAAGCCACAGCTTTTCTATTCGTTTTTGTTGTAATGAACATTGCAATAAATAGAGCTCATCAATTTCAACGAATACTAAACATCATTTTTATGCTTGTGTCTTTTATATGCTGTATAAAATGTTATCTCTACCTCAATGTGAATAAGTTCCCCTACATTTTATCCCTGAGAGTTTATTTTCTTACTGTTTGCTTTTATGTCTGTAAGCTCTCAAATTTTTATGCATGGTATAAGGTGTAAGAATTAAATAAATACAGATGTCCAATTATTCCAACATCATTCACTAAAAAGAATGTTGAAATTTTGTCACAAGATATATATATATATATCTTGTGTATATATATACTTATTCCACTTCCATAGAGATCTCACATTTCTGGATAGATCTCACAGTTGGTCCATTTCTTTCCTTTTTTTCCCTTTGCTGGAGATCAAACCCATGACCTGAATCTACACTGGGAAATAGTCTACTCTAGCTATTTTCCTAACCCCATCTGTTAATTTCTATACTCAAGACATCTCAAGGGATTTTAACTGAGTTAATCTCTTTTCTATGTATAGAAATTTAGAGATAATTTACATTATTATATATTCTTTCAGCTTGTACACCTGCAATCTTTCTCTATTAGGCCTTTATTAGCTCCCATCACTGTTTGATAATTGTCAGTATGAAAGGTATTTTTGCATCTTTCGTTAGAATTTATTCACTACCATGTGATTGTTTTCCTATTACATATGCTATAATTCTTATATTGTGATTTCAGCTATTTGTTTATGGTATAAGGAATAAAATTGGTTTTACATTTGTAAAAAAAAAATTCTTTCCATTCTGAATTTGTTCCTCTTCTGATTTTTTTTAGGTTGTTTTTTTTTTTTTTTTTTTTTTTTTTTTTTTTTTTTTTTTTTTTTTTTTTTTTTTTTTTTTTTTTTTTTTTTTTTCTCAGAACTGGGGATTGAACTCAGGTCCTTCCACTTGCCAGGGAAGTGCTTATTCTAATGAGCCATCTCCCTGCCCTCTCCCTTTTGAATTTCTTATAGCTTCTTTATTATTGTTTTGTTTTTTTCTTACTTTGATCTAATTTTGCACATTTGTACACATTGGTACACATTGGTAATCCAAACAAGTAGTTAGAAGACAGCCAGCTTATAATACAGCAACATTGTTGAACTCCTATTAGTTTGTTTAGTGAAAGCTTGTGTCATTTCTAATGCTGTTTTTAACACTATTTTGTATTACTTAAAAATAAATAAGTAAATAAAGTAATTATCCTCATGGATTTATTCCACAAATGACTTGGCATTTCTCTTGTATTGCTCTCAATATTTTTTCTTTGTCTGTACTCTTTCCATTTTAAGTGTAATGTGAAATGAAGAGGGCCTTTTACGGTTGTGGTTTTGAGGCTCAATGTGCCTTCTATATAGGACTTTCTATGTCTTGCATAAGATTTTGGAAGTTTTCTATCATTTAATTAATATAAATTTTAATTTAATTAAAATAGATTTTCTATACCCTCAGCATTCTCTCCTTCCCAAAAAGTTCATATTTTGGGGCTTTTAATTGTATCAAAAAGTTCCTGGAGGTTTACTGATAATTTTTTCATTTTTAATGACTGCATGTAATTCCCCAATTTATCTTCAAAGACTGAAATTCTGTCTTCTGCATGTTGTGTTTACTAGTTAATCTTCCCAGTGAATTTGAAAAAAAAAATGGCTTTCCAAATTTCAATCTGGCTGATCTGGTTCCTATACTGAGTGACCCATAACAGGTGCCCACTTGACAAAACCTAGAAAATGAGCAAAAAC
Organism: Ctenomys sociabilis; assembly: GCA_004027165.1. NCBI lineage: Eukaryota > Metazoa > Chordata > Mammalia > Rodentia > Ctenomyidae > Ctenomys > Ctenomys sociabilis. The sequence continues at coordinate 96,848 of PVKA01004027.1, read as the reverse complement.
AAATATTTTGAGAGAAAAATAGTATCTTATTTCTTGGTATGGTGGCTTCCTTGTTACTTCTCGTAAGTGTTGTAGGTAATTTAATTATTGAATATTCCATATCCACCACTCAATAGAGGAGGTCACTGGTGGGATGCTACTATGCCCATACATGTTAATGAAAGCTCCCAGCCCTTATGATGCCTGAGGACCAGCAGTGCCAGCAGAAGAAGGAACCAAAATTCCATTTTATGAGATCGGAGTAGAAGGCTGGCCTATTTGTATTGGGAATGGAGCTGATTGCTTAAAAGCAAGCACATGAGTCTGGTTATCTCTAGTAAATAATAATACTGGGGGTAAAGGAGGAAAAAATGGACTTTTCCTTCTCCAAGGAAAAAAAAATTAAAGGTACAGCTGCTCACAGAATGTTACCACCGCCAGATCTACCACCCTGCCAGAATGTTGCTTATCTCAGTGATTGGATACACTGGGAAGTCTGTAGAAGAGAAGCAGTCTGGGTGTTGGTTAATACTGCCTATGGAAGTGTCACAGATTGGAGCCCTTATGGCTCTGCCCAGACAGCAGAAGGGAAGGAGTGAAGACAGAAATGGAATGGCAGTGATGAGATTTACACTAGCACTAAAAATGCCAAAGGTGCAATAATGTGGCATGGAGGAGGAATGTCCCCTAGTGTCCCTCCCATTTCTGGGGGACCAATTCAACATCTTTGGAAACTGGTTACCTCATTAAATCATATGTCATCATGGACAGGTTTTATATAGAAGAATAAATCCTTCTATAAATTACATTTAAAATTTAAAAGGAACACAACACATTTTGCTCAGGGATGTGCTCATCTTCTTTACCTGCTGCTTATAGGACCTAGTCATTGGAACCCTTCTAACTATACCATCACATGTCAAAATTGTTCTTTATATACATGTCTAAATTCTTCTATTATCATTAATTTTTCCAGGGATAGCATCTATATTCTCAGGCAAGGACCAAAATTTGGCTTCCTGTAAAACTGTATCACCTATGGCAAGACTCCTCTTCCATGATGCTGTTCCAACAATTGTTGGAGGTGTTAAAGAAGAGAACTAAAAGAATGATTGAATTCGTGATAGCCATAATTCTAGGAATAATAACCATCACAGCCTCAGCTGCTACAGCCAGAGTAGCATTGAGCCAAGGTGTACAAATTGTTCATTTTGTGCAGGAGTGGCACAAGGATTCAGAACACTTATGGACTTCTCAAGGACGCACACATTCAGAGCTAAATGCTAAGATAAATGATTTAGAGCAAGCGGTCATTATGCTAGGAGGCCAAATTGTTAATCTACAATGTCAACTTTTTAAAATGTGATTGGAATACCTTTTCATTCTGTGTAACTCCAATTCAATGGAATCAAACTCATTTCCCATGGGAAAATGTGAAAAGACATTTATTTTATCATAGTAATATTACCTCTGAGATCCTGTCTCTTTTGCAACATATTGATAATATTTTGTAAAACAATTGTCGGAATTGCCTGGCACTGATCTGCTACAAAGCATCTCAAATGGCATTGAAGACCCTAATCCTTTTCATGTTACTCCATGGTTTAGTGGATGTGTAGTGGTGCTTTGTCTATATTGTCTCTGTGCTGTTTGTTATCCTGCTTAGCCTGCCGATGAGGATGAGTCCGGCAACAAGCCTTGGACCAAAATCTGCAATCCTCACACTGATGCTGCAAAAACTTTCAGCATAAAAACAAAAGCAGGTTTCGCAATATCTGTGTAAGTGTTAATTCCTATTTAAATTTTTTTTCTTCATATTTTGTAAGGACTTAGAGTTTAATCTCTTGATGGAAAATATCTGTTCCATGTTGTGCCTACAATATCTGATATTTAGACAAAGTGTGGGTAAACAAAACTGCCTTAAGATCACTTTGTAGCTCAGGCTGGTCTTGAACTCACAACAATCTTCCTGCCTCAGTCTCCCAAGTGCAAGCTTCTCTTCTGGAGGGTTAACAACCTAAGTTTTCAGATCAAAAATTGGAGAAAAAGAAAGGCTGCAAAGTCAGCCAACATTTTGGCCCAAGTCTCTCTAGGTCAGTGAGAATCAGGAAATAGGAGAACCTGTACTGTAACATCATGGAACTAAGCTGTGCCCCAAATTTTCTAATCAAGGAGATGATGGAGCCACAGAGGAATGTGATCAATGATGTATAGTGTGCCTAAGGCAAATCAGATGGAGAGAAAACTTTCTCTCAGGCTTTCACAGAGAGTCAATTGGTCAAGCAATGGCTGTGACTCATCCACATGGCTGACACTGACAAAGGATCTACAAAGTGCGGTACAGGGTTACAGGATAAATCCTGAGGGCACCTGACTGACCTTTATCTGATACAAAAGTTACATTTCTTGTTATATAGGTCTTGCTTTATCTTGGTCTTAACCATCCAGAAGAAAAGTATAAAAAAGAGGTATATAAAGTACAGCCATATTAATATACTGAGCTGTGAATGGTTCAAGTCAACAACTTCTGTAGATAACCCACTTCTATTGTGGACTGTTGATCTGTATTGGATTGTTTTATTTAAAAAAATATGGGGAATTATAGAAATATAGATTTGATATAAAAGCCTAATGTCCCGAAAGAGTAGGGAACGGAGTCCAAGAAGAACTGCTGTCTGTTTGAAGTTCCTGGAAAGCTGGGATTCCAGATAGAAGCCTCGCCAGCTGGGGAGATAGCTCAGTACAATAAGTGCCTGCCGGGCAAGTGCAGGGTCCAGAGTTCAATCTCCAGTACCATTAAATAAATAAATAAGCAAAAACTAAAATTATCAGCACCAGATAGCAGCGTCTCCTGCAGGCACCCTGTTCTTTGATCCCTTGCTGGAATGTTATGGGCTAGCATTTGTGTGAACCTAGTGTTAGGCAAATAGTGAAAGTCAGTAGAGATAGCAGTTGTATTCACTTAATTAATTTTGCACATTCCTTAGCCTGCCTTTACCCCTCAATAAATGTGAGATGCTTCTGAGGCTCTGGGCTCACTTCGAGAGAGACCAGTCTCAGTGAGACCTCTGAAGCTACTTTCATCAGGTCTTCTTGCTGCTTCTCTCGGCACTCACCCATAACATACAACAAACGTCGAATCTAGAAGCAGTTATTAATTCTTTTACTGCAGAGCTTTTTTCAGATTGGGTTTCCTCCATATGTTTCTGTATTTGATTCTTCAGATGCTATGAATTTGAGTTTTCTTTTTTTATTTCAGACATTAATTCTGCTCTGAGTTTCTCTATACCTTTCTGCAGTTGTTCCTTTATTTCAGATGCTATTCATTCATTGATTTCAGCTGTGTGATTCCCAATTTGTTTTGTGCTAGTGTCCTTTGCACTTGTTACAGATGGTCTTGGGGTCTGAGATTGTATTTTGTTCCTCCTCCTTGTCATCTTTTGTAGGTCTTCTGACCTTTGTTGTAGTGCTTTGGTGTAGTTATAATCTTAGTTTCTACTGAAATTCAGGTGTAGGTCTAGAAAGTTTGAATTCATCCATTTGTGCCTGGCATGGGTCTGGCTGCTGTGGTCAGCTCCTTCCTGCTGCAGCCATTGGGAGTGAACCTGCTATGCCCCTCTGGCAAGATGTTCTCCTCCTGGACTACCTAGGTGGTTCTGTCCCCTACTCTCTGCAGGGACATCAGCTGCAGTTTCACTCTAGGCCTGTCTGCCAGGCCTGAGCTGCATCTGAAAGGGACAAAAGGGATAGGGGAGGGGGAAAGCTGCCTCACACACTCCCTGGGCCTGGGCTAGGCCTGGATCTGGAACTAGACAGAAGTTTTCACTCCCTCAGTGGGGGGGGGGGAGAGGAGGAGTGGTGGGAGGTTCCCAAGGGCGCAGAAGGGGGTCTCTCTCATGGCATACCTGGACTTGGACCAGACAGGTCCCACTGATGCAGGGTATCCAGAAGCTGTCCCACACACTCTCACAGCTTCTTGGCTGTGACGACAATAGCTTCCTTGGCGGTGTGTACAGTACTGGGTGGATAGACCTAGTCTCGGTGGTACACACAGGGATGGAGACTCGGCGCAGGAGGCACGTGTGGCCCAGAAAGCGGCGGCTGCTCATGCACACCTGTGGAGGTGGTGGCCCTTATCAGACGGATGAGATTTTCTCAGGTGCTTGGGAAGCTCACTGTGCAGGCACTCTGACGCTGGCAGCCCCCAGCGCAGTGAGTGTTGCACTTACTTAGTCTCCAGCCAGTGCCACAGGCCTAGACAGGAGGAGTGGAAAATGCAAAGCAGACTCTGTGACACTCAGACTCTGTCATGACAACAGTGTGTGGCCAGACAAGGTGCAGGGTCTTAGCAGGGGTTGGGGTTCTCCAGCCCCACCTCCACCGACAGTAAGACATGTTTCCAAGGTCCATGCCAAAAGCCAGAGCTAGGAAGTTGCTCAGGACCCCTCAAGATAATGAGCCCTGCCCATACAGGGACAGCCTGTGTAGGGAGGGACAGGGGCACTGCAAGGTTGCTGTCTGCAGTCCTGTCCCTGGCACAAGTCTGCCTATTTTCATGGTTTTTAGTCACAGTGCCCTATGTTCTCCCATGTGGTGAGATCACCTCGGAGTCACTGCTGCTGAGTTTGGTTCAGGGAGCAGCTACCCTCCAGGAAGCACAGCACAGTCTCTGGAGCCCCGGCGGTGGAGATCTGCAGTGTGTCTAACTGCCAGAGCCATCTAATTTCAGACCAAGCTCCCGTCTCCTGATGGCTCCTGGAGACTATACCCTCAGCATTTGCTGGGAGGTGGTGTGAGGCATTCATCCAAAGCCAGGCTACTGCACAGATTTCAGGTTGCTTTTCCAAGTAGGCTCCAAGCCTATAAAGACTGTGACACTTTTCAGCAGCTATTACAGCACTAAAACTCTCTCGCTTTTACCACTCCAGAGGGAATATATATATATATGTATATTTTTTTTTCTTTTATTCTGCTGCTGTCCCAGCTCTTGACTGACAAAGATTCCAGTCTATTCTCGTTAATTTCTAGTGTTCCTTTATAGTCATTCATTTTGAAATACCTGTTACTTCAGCTCCTCTTTTTCATGGAGGATGAGGTGAACCCTGAGGGTCTACATTCAGCCATCCTTCTATTTTGCTTTTATCATTTTATGTTTTTTAAGGTTTTACACTTTGATGAACTTATAGCTGTGCCAAAAGCACTTATCTTCTCTAAAAGCCAGCTAGTGTTTTTCACCAAAGTTCTTCCAGCCACACAGCATTCATTTGTGTAGTATCAAGTAAGTCTGCGTGCACGCCATGGGTGAGGCCTGGCCTACACAGCAAGACGGCACTGCTACTGTACCTGACCACCGGTCTAGCATTGGCTTCGCTTTACTCTCATTGGTTTGATCATCAGTCTAATCACATCTGTTTTCAGAAATTATTTTGTTTTATTTAACCTCAATAAAATGTAACATTTTTGTGGGAATTTTTTTTCTGTGTGGTGCATTTTTAACTTCCCACAGCACTGTAAGCAGGACTAGGATGTAAAACCCAATTAGAAATTTGCTGAAGCTTGTTCAAATTTTTGCTCAAAGAGCATTAAATCTCTTTTGTTGTCCTACATTCCTGGACCAGAGTTTATCCAGTATTTTACGTTCAAATCTAGTTAATTTCACTCATAAATTTCAAATGCATTTTTTTGGAAAAATAAAACAAAGATACTGTAAAGGACCATGTCTATAAGCCCTTAATTAGAACACTGCTAGGATAAACATCTTTCCATTAAAATTATAAAGATATTTTGACAGAAAAGAATGCTTTGAATAAAGCTTGATGAGAAATATGTGCTTGTAATTGGAAAATACATTCAACTGTGAACAATTTTAGTAGATTTTTTTCTCAGCAATAGAACATTTCCAAGAATAACTGTGACTTACATTTTTTGCTATTATTTAGGTTGTTCATATTCATAAGTGAATTGAAATGCTAAAACATATGCAACTTCAGTGGATTTTTTGTAAATTACATTTTTATGATAATTTAGCTAAGTACATAAAATATGTGGAAACAAACACTTTAAGCGTATTTTAGATATAGAAGAAAGACTATAATATGTAGTATCTTCTTTCTTTCTCACTTGTGTTTTTGAAATAGAATTAAGTAGATATGCCCAAGAGATTCTTCATATAAAATAAATCACTCTCCCTCCTACATAAAATCTTTGGGGGAAATAAGAAAACATTCACTTAAATTGTTGCCTGTGGTCTATGGTCTAGAAGAGAATGAGATTGCATAACCATTGACACTACGACCCCCACAACCACACACCCCACAGAAAATGGGAAAATTTCATGTCCACATATATCAATTACGTTTGTCTGCCTGTCAGTCTGTCGGTCTGTCGGTCTCTCTGTCTGTCTAGACCCTACTTTACATGTAATGGAATACACAGACAGAATAGTCATTCTTCAAGTAACACTATTTGGATGGTGGCAGTTTTAGGACCTAAAAGAAATCAATTAATTGGTGTCAAATAGTAGCATGAGAGGGCATTCTGGGAATAAATAAATAACAAATACCAAATTCCTTCAGGCCAGCTTTTTGCTGGTATTAGCTACACACTGAATGGCTGTGATGTTTTTAGCTGGCTTCAACATTTCTAAAACACACGGTAGGCTATAAGATGCACTGGATGGTTGACTAAGTCTAAGAGGTAGCCATGGTCACTGGCATGGTCTCTGCATGGTGTCAGCTCTGTTGCGTGCTATAGATTGATTACTCTGTTTTCTTGATGGCCAAGACATTAAATGCTCCTTTATGGTGACAGGTGGCTTTGGTGACATTGCTAGGGTGCCAGATAATAGGTGCAGATGTCATCTGGGGGAATCTGGGGTTAGGAACAGATAAGACTGGAGATCTCTAGGCTTTCTATACAGTTGTATATGTGTCATGACTAAATTACCTGTTCCATTGTCCAGAAATACTGATAGTCATACAAAAGAGAAAATGCACAAAACAAATATTTTATAGTAAAACAAATCCTTTAGCATTTAATTCTGGCAGTAGCTATTTAGAAAGTTTGAGGGTTTTAGATGTTAGAGAGCATTCAGGAACATGTGTGCCAAACCAATTGGCAGATTTTCCCATGCATTTAGACATGCCATTATGATTTAAACTTCAAAGAAATTTCACATGTATTTAACAGAAAGCAAATTTCTAAATTTTATTTGTTAGAATTTTCTTTCCAAATGTCTCAAAGTTCAGAAAGGTGATTTTCCTGAAACTTGTTTTACTGTTCAAATCTAATTTACTCCTTCCACCTGTTATTTTTCTCCCTGGATTTTTATCGAAGTCATTTTTGGACCATTTGATACTACTATGTAATAAAAGTTTCATGTCCTATAGTGTAATTGACTCTGGGTTTGACGGTTCAACAAATACACAATAAAGAGCCCTTTCTGTGCCAATAGTTGTGATATTTATTTTTCCAAGGAAGATACTTATTATGCCTTACTGTTATAAATTCTCCATCTGTTTGTTTAGAAATTCATCCCTTTATTGCTATGACTGTTGACAATTTTCCTTTTAGATGACAGGTTTCAGGAAAACGAGAATTTGGCCTTTGGATTTTAATGTTCTTTTAGTGATATTTGGGGTGGGATTTAATAAATATAAATTATATTAGAATCATCTTTTGTGACAAACTCATGTTTTAATATAGTCTTTTAAAATACAAAATTATAAATTTCCAAATTTAGTGAGCATATCTGTAAATGCTTTTTAATTGCCTACAGCATTATATTTAGCAAAATTCTTATCATGTTTACAGAATCAATTCTTTATTCTGTGATTTGTTTGTTGAACAAAATCAAATCAGGAAGATTTCTGAGACTGCTTTTGATGGACTTGAAAATCTGTTCTATCTGTAAGATGTAAGGTAAACCAAAGGGGGCTTATGATGTTGATGATTTATTTTTACTGTTTTACTTGTTTTAAGCAAAATGACTTTTTTAATGTATTTGGTAGAGTCTACAGGATCTCACTACACAGATCGAACTCACAGTGATTCTCATTTTCAGCCTCCCAAGCACTGCGATTATAGGCATGCACCACCACATCCAGTTGTAATTATTGCCTTAGCATGCCCCAGGGGTGGGACTGGCTGGGAATGTGGGGTATTAAATCCCGGTCCGTGCTCCTGTCTAAGCACATACAACTCTACTCCTTTTTGAGAAGCATTCAAATTTTACCCAAAACTCAAATATGAACAGTTGTATGAACAGCAATTTTTACTTTTGATAGACCACGTGTCTAATATTTGAATATTTACATTTCTGTCCTTCTATTTTTTTTTTTTTTGGCAGAAGTAGGGATTGAACTCAGGCTCTTGTACTTCCCAGGGAACGTGCTTATTCTCCTGAGGCACTTCCCTGGGCCCTATGTCCTCCTATAACTGCCACAAGAATATTGAACTGGAGAAAAATAAAATAAAATAGAATTCACCTAGTACTTTTTATTTAAATCTACTAATCAATAATTGTAAATATTCCATAGACCCAAAGAGGCTGTATACCAATAGTTCAGTCCAATGAAACCTTCCCAAGCCAGTAATGTACATGTTACAGTTAGAGACCTCAAAGACCTTCAGTGCAAATGAGATTAGCTTGCAAATATGGGTACTGACATTTGTCATAGTTTTAGCGCATTCCTGGGGAAGAGAATAAAACACATTTTAAATGTCTGCTTATTTTGACTCAGAAACTAGTGTGTGTTGATAAACTGAATACTGAATGGTTGATGTTATGTAAGGATAAATCAGAGAAAGTAGAAAGAAATTTCTAGAACTCAGTGAGGAGTGAATGCTACAGCCTTCTTTGCAGAGAATATTGGGGAATGTTGAGGAGTTAGCTCAGGGGTAGACCAGATGTCTAGCTTGGAAGACAGTAGACCATCTGGCTTTCATGTCCAGCACTGTGTAAAAGGTTAAGGATGCAACAAGTTTTCAGTCTGTAGATTCATTGAGCACTCTGTTTGAAGAGTTCAAATTTCTCCGAAGAAAAGAAACCTTCTCCATCCTGATCTAACTTATATATCTTTAGTCTCTTCCTGAGCTCCTGGAGCTCCTGTTGTGCCCTAGTCCCAAAGCCTCACATTCTCTTGTGTTTGCCTGTGATGTTCTATATGCCCACAGCCTTCCACCCCAGCCCTGGCCCCTTGGTTCACCCCTCTGGGTGACAGCCAGAAAGGCATCTTGCTTGGACTTAGCCTACCCATTCTCTTTGCTGTCCTGATTACTCATAGTGCTCTAACGTGTCCAGGTGCAGAACAATTTCTATATTGCACACATAACCAAGCATTTCCAAGCTCTGATGTCACTGGTGAGAAACTTTGCTCCTTGTTGCTGAGGAGCTTGCTCTTCTCCCTGGCTTCTTGCAGTCATCTTGTGGTTCTCATTTGTTAGCATCTCTAAAGTAATTCCACTCCAGCATAATACACAGGTTAATGAACAAAATGAAAACATTTACTTTTTGGATAGTGGCAAAGAAGAAAATGAATTCCTGATGCTAATATTCAATTATGAAATGAAACTGATTTGTTGGATAATAACTTTGGTTCAGTTGAGGGCTCAGTGCTGCCAGCACTTGGTCAAGTACAAGCCAAACTGTGCTGCACACACTTGAGTGACAGGCAGAAAGGCATCTAGCAAGAGTTCTCTTCAATCCTCTGACTAAGTAAAATGCTCTTTATTAAGAGAAAGAAAGATGCAAGTGCCTAGGCTTCCAAAAGTGCTGCACCCAAGAAGGCCAGGATGATTTACAAGTGCCACATTAAGCAGTGGGTGATGACCACATCCCTGTGGCCTCTGCAGCATCCTTTTCCACACTGGCAGTGACATTCCTAAGTTGGCTGAGCCTCTCCAAACAGGGCAGTTAGTAGGAAAAGAGTGTTATGGGCTGAATGGCTGTTCAATCACAAGATATCTGTGTGTATATCTATTTCAGTTCTTCCTTTACATTTTATCCTTCATTCAATGTTCTTTTATTTATTCAGATATAACCAGTGCCTGCCCTCCACCTTGTCCACATGCTCCTGTATCATCACTAATTATTTCACCCTGCTTATTTTTCCTACATACTTTGAATCTCAGCTTTCATGCCATCTCTGCTAGGAACCACTTAAAATCAGCTGGTATATTTTCATCTATCTGGGTGTTCGATTATTTCATTTTTTGTGTACATCATAAGAGCTCACTTGTCTTGTTCATTTTTTGTTTTCTTCACTGTGAAGGCAGTTGGCCATGTTCTTGTTTACCATATATTCCAGCATCTAGTACCAGGATGTGGAACACAATAACTGCTCATTGAACATTTGCTGAACAAATACATGAATGCAAGATGCTCCAAAAATGGTTGGAATTTGATAGGTAGTCTTGGTTGTGCTGTGTTAATTTTTTGTTTTGTAACATGGAACTGAACTTAGGTCCTTCATACAGAGCTGTATGCTCAACTCTTTTTTCATTTTTATTCAGAGATAGGGTCTTGCTAAGTGCTAAGTTGCCCAAGTTGGGTTGAAGGTTGCAGTCTTCCTGCCTCAATTTCCAGGAGGACTAGAGTTCCAGGTGCACACCTCCACATCTAGCCTGAGTTAATTATTTTTAAGATGGAAGAATGATAACACTATTGTTTGCCTCTGCTCATCAACAGCATCTGTATTTGTTAGGTGCTTATAGTGTACCTCCTCCAGAAGGTTTTAAGTGTTTATGATACATAAAGTAGTTAAAAAGCTTTCATACTCAGGTGATTACTTTTCATTAGACTGAATATTTCACAGCATTTCACTTTTATCTTCTCCACCATGTCTTTTTCTCTAAGACAAAACACTTTTAAACTCATGGGAAATTCCGAGGTGTTTTTGCTCAAAAATATCATTGGTTTCCTTGGGCATAAACAAATAGAAATATTTTAGGACAAATTTTGCATTCAGAGTCTCAAGAAAAAAGTATAGTTGTCTGAGACTACCAGTGGAGCTGTGGTTCATTTAAGGTTAGCTGAATTTCAGCGTGAAGATCAATTGAAGAATTCATAGTAAAATACTTCTTTTCTTAGGTCTCGCAGCCCAGAAGCTTTGAGAATAGCATTCTTGGTATCTACTCCATTTAACTATCTTTGAGTTAATCTAATGACAATGTCCACAAAGTATTTTTTTTTAATTCACAAAGATTTTGGAATCCCAGTGGTAATGATTTTATTATGATCATTGGTTACTAAACAGTTTATAAAAATTTATCTATGAGGTAAAAACTATAGCATATCTATGAATGTTTGGCATAAATTAGGCATTGTTGTTAGTATTAAGGAAGAAATTTGATATCCACTGAAATCTGTGATCCCATTTGTCACGCTGGCTCCCATTCTATACATTTGATTAGTTCTCTGAATTATATATCTTCTTCTGCATTGAGCCCAGCCCTGGGCATTTTTTTCTCATGAGCAGCCAGTCCTGAATGCTATGTCCATATAAAGTCTGACTCAATGTGCCACTGAAGTCATCTCCTCAGTGCTGACCTTTTCTGTCTGTGCTCAGTCTCCTTGGGTTTATTTGGATGCTGTGTCACTTCTTTTGTAAGCTCTGGTTAAAATGATATTCTTCTAATCTTTAGTAACATAACCTTTTTTTCCTGTATTTTGGAGAAAGGTCTGCAGTGCATTCAGGGTCTCACTACTAGCTCAGCCTCATAGTGATCCTCCTGCTTACTACTTCCCAAGAGCTGGGATTATAGGCACATGCCACTATGCCCAGTCTCAATCCCTATCTCAGTGCACCCTGGGGGTGGAGGTGGCACAGCAGGCTCAGGGATTGAGCACCTGGCCCCTGAACCTGTTTGCAGGCACTTTCATCCACTGTGTTATTTGACTGGCCCTAATGACATAACCTAGGGAAACACAACTCTTGCTATTTCTGGTTGTTATTCCCTGAGTTTTAAGGACAATTTGACAAAATGAATGAAATTTCCACAAGGTTTCTTGCTTGCTGTCTGTTAGTTTTTCTCATGTGAAAAACCACTGGAGGCCTGAAGGGTTTAGAAAAATGGAGTTATTATATTTCAGCATCACTTCATGGTGGCTTGGGCAGTTCTACGACACACCGAATCCCATCGTCTGGGTTTGGAAGGGTTTCTTGCACACATATGGCAATAGCACAGTATCAAGAGCTCTTTCTCTTCCATGTAGACTGAGCTGGATTATGCTTGTTCAGAAAGTGATCCAATCACTAACACATCAAGGGCTGAAGACTTTCCAAACATTACTTGTGTCATGCTTTCTAGTATTGCATTTGGGTAATCCAACTAAAGGTTCAAAATTTGATTCAAGAATTGCAAGAACATTTTGATAAATCAAGCTGCAGAATCATTTTACAAAATGATGTGAATCAGGATTAGGGGACATTTGGGGCTGTCACTGCAATCCACTCCAGGCATAAGAAAACTGGGTGTTTGCAAGAGTGGAGGTCCTGGCTGCAATGACATTTGTCAGGATAGATTTATGCAGTGGGCATAGAAGGGGGCCAAGGGAGAAGATGCCACATCTGTTCTAGGATACACACATTGTTGTAGTTTATTTCTAGATATTACCCCAAAGCCTTGCATGCAGAGCTGGCAGTTTTGCAGGTGACTCAATCATGAGGCCCTGCACGCACTGCTGGGTTAGTTCCCCAAAGAGTTTCTATCTGTGTTGTACTAAAGATAACTAAGCCTGTTCCATTTTGTGCTCTAGTGCCATTCTAAAGCTTAAGTTTCTGTTTCCTTTAGTTTGTTTCAGTGTTGTCATAGTTACCTAACCCAGTACTGCCCCATGCTTTGTTATAAAACTGCTTCTTCCCTATGGAAAATGTCAAACAAGCTAAGCCTGTCCTTTGTAGGAGTATTTCTGTAGCTGCATTAAATCATATCAGAAAAAATCCGTAATCATGCCCTCTAGACTTGGAACTAGGACTGTGTAACTATTCTCTCCTCCCACCCTTTAGGAGCAGTGCTTGGTTCTTGTACTGGGTGCCCATCTCTACTAGCTAATAAACTTGCTTGTCTACATCCAGGCTCTTTCAGTGACTTAATTAAGTCAGAGCATTTGCTGCAACTGCTAAATGTGTTGTTGGGCATGGGGCCTCAGCAGAAGGGCCAATTGCTGAGGGTGTGGCCTGCAAGGCTGTGATTTCCTCCTGGACTCTCCCTTCTCTCTGCTTCCTGACCACTTCACAGTGAGTGGAGTTGCGATGTCAGATCTTTCCTCTGCACCTTCCTGCTTTGGAGCCAGCCGACTATAGGGTCATAACAAACCTCTTCTTTAAATTGTGGGCGTTGGGAATTGTGGACATGAAAATATTTAGGACATGAGGGAGGAGAGTGGTGGATCTGCTGGAAGCAGCAACAGTTCCTGCTTAATTTTGAAAGAAGGGTATACTAGAAAGTGTGAGACATGAATTGCTACATTTGGGAAACAGCAACAATTGAATGACTGGATTGTGAGTCCTGAGTGGAGCATGATGGGGGAACAGGCTGATGGATTTGACAAGAGCCAAAAAAACAGGGCTGAAGGTTTGCATACCAGGATCTCTGAGGGCACCTATTTGCCTCTTTGCCAATCACACCAGACCAGTCTCCATTCCTACAACTCCACTCAGAGTTCTTTGTTTTGCTGATGTTGTTGAGCATACCTAATGCTTCCCTGCACACCACCACACTTAATTAGCCTCCTGCCCTCTTCTCTTGGCCTCTCACTACCTTGACCCTTTGTGCTCCGGATGCGCTCTTGCCTTTTGCCTAATCGGCCACCCTCATCCAGAGTTAGCACACCCCTGGGGCGGGGCCTGCACGGCACACGGAGATCTAACCCAGGCCACTGTGCTCTGCCTAAGCAGGCGCTTTAGTCCATTGAGCTATCAGGCCAGCCTCTGAAATCCATTTCTATGCATCCCATTGGCATCTCCCTCTTCCCCCTCTCTGTAGCTGGTCACCTATTCAGTCCTCTGAGGTTCCACTGAAGCATCACTCTTAGCTGCTTAACCTGTCTATCCCTTCTCTGATGGCTCACATTTAATCCTCATTATCTGTTAGCCTTGGTGTTACTCCTCTGTTTTCTAAATCCTTGAAGGGCAATGAATTATCTTTGTAAAACAAAGACTTAACCATTTCCCATTTTGTATGGCTGTTCAGTGGCTTCTCACTGCTTTTGAGGTGAAGTAAAAATCCCATTGACACCACATCAAAATTAAACTCCTCTTATGTCTTCAACCCTCTTGACAATCATCTCAATCTCTCTACTGTAAATTTCCTGCCATGTGCCCTTTCATATCCCATTGAAGTTCTACCATTATCTACTCCCATGAACACTGAATTGGGGTGGTATACTGTGTTACTTATGCTCCTTACTCCTTACCATCTGGTTTGGTTTTACAAATCAAAATGATAAGTAAACACTTCCAAGGAACAAATGCAAGGTCAAAGTCTTCCAAAGAGCAAATGAAGGACAGACACGCAAGAAGGAGTCTAGTGTGGGTGTGGATGAAGGGACCCGTGTCTCTTGTCCTGTCTAGAGAGAGGGTACCCTGGTGTTCTCAGACATCTAGTGCACTCAGCGGATTCTTCTGCTGAGAGGCTGCATCAAATCCTCCCAATTTAATGAGAATGAACATTAGCTTCACATAGCTCAGAATCTCTTTTTTGTCAAGTTCCCTTTTAATTGTCATCTGAATGACACAGATTTGCAGTCAGGAGGGCAAAGAAAGTCCCGAAGAAGAGTAGTGCAGTCATTAGGGAAGTTAAATTTCTTGTTCATGAACTCAGTCCTTGGCTAGGTCATTTTTATGATTTTGGTGGATCATTATTGTTTCTCAAAGAATAAAAGATATTTAGATGCTCTGATTAAATTCATCTTCATAACCCAGAAAAGCAATTAAGACCATCCCCTCTGGGTGAAGATCTTTGAGCTAATCATTCAGCTGTCTTGTCTTTTTTGTTTGGAGCCCAATTCCCTGAATGGAAATTATGTAGAATGTCACATCAGCAATTCTTTATAGACCTGACACATAATCACTTAGTCAGTATATTTTAGCTAGAAAATTTCAGTTTTTATCCATCCATGCAGTTCAATAATGCATTTGTTTGACATCTATCTCTCTGTTCATTCATCCATCCATCATCCAACCACCCATCCATCCATCCATCCTTCCATTCATACATTCATCCATCCAATGATCAGGTAACAAATACCTGTCATACTGTACTAGTTTCTATTTATATTATGGTGAACATAACACATATACTTGTTCTCATGGAATATAGCAACTGATCTAGCATATACTAATTTCTCTACCTTCATACTTAACAGGATATTATCATGCATTTGGAATCAATAATTTCTAGAAAGACTTTTATGAAATCTAATGATGGAAGAGGAGACATTAGCACTTATGTGACAATGTATAATGGGTCATGAGAGATTATTATGAGTGCTCATGAAAAAAGTGGATAAGACTTGTAAGATGAAGGAGATCCTACAAATATGTAAACTACCTACAATGAATCAGGAAGAAATAGAAATTGTTTTGAAAAAAATCCTTCTCAACTTTTGGGGGGCCTATTGGCTAACTCAGTTGTTTAAGCGCCTGCTTAGGCAAATGTAGTCAGGCGCAGGATACTGTCGTTCGATCGCCAGCTCCTCATGCCTTACCAGATCTGCCCTTAAGCAGACTGAGCTAGCAAAACAAAAAAACAAGAAAGAAAGAAAGAAAGAAAGAAAGAAAGAAAGAAAGAAAGAAAGAAAGAAAGAAAGAAAGAAAGAAAGAAAGAAAGAAAGAAAGAAAAGAAAGAAGGAAGGCCAGTAGGAAGATGGGTGTTTGATTTAGACTCAAACTCTTTGATGCCTCACTTTATGTTTCATGCATGAGTTTCTCAGAAAGTAACTTTTCATTTTTTTCCTGATAGTGATCTTCAAAGCTCTGCAATCTCACAGCCTCATCTTTGCAACGGATCTAGTCAGTAGCATTGCTGCCCCAGACAGAATGACCAAGTCCCAGGAATACTTTCTTTGTAGATGTTTTCCTTACTTTTTGTTCCTTCCTGATTGTTGTTTGATTTCAGGCTTCTTGAGACCATGTTCTAATCACCCATTTCTAACTCTCACTAACTCACTAACTCACTATGGTAGAATTCTCTCCCTAGTGAGAATATCCTTTGCAGATTTCAGAAGATGGAGGGAGGAATGGATTCAGCTTGGCTTTGCATATTAGCTAATTATGCAAAGAATGTGTTTGGAGTTTGCTTCTGTTGAATATCTATTTCATGAGTTATTTGCATTCAGAAGTGCTTATCACATTTGAAGGATTATTTCTTTCCCTTTCCCTCTTTTTAGTATCAGTATGTTTGTCATGTAGCTATTATATTCTGTTTTACAAAATAAAAACCTAAACTTGCTATCAAGGATCTTAATAATTACTTTTGTCTTATAGACAATATGTAATGCAGTTCCTTGTACACGGAAGTTTTAAGTAAATGGTTATTGCAAATAACTGTAGTTTAATCTGCACAATGGTTAGCTTTGGTATAACATGATATATGCAAAAGTTTAATGGACATATGTATGGAAAAAATCAAGTTATAATTTCAAATGAAAGGAGTTTAACTTGGTATCTGTAGAGAATAGAATTTGGATTTAGATAAAGTGACAGGAAGGGTGCTTTCAGTTAAGTTACCCATGCATGCCATTTCCGTTTAGTCAACAACTTTTAAAATTATATTGTTTGTGTTTTTTGGGAGTGCATACTATTAATTTTGAGAATACATATACATATATAGATGTAGACATATAGTATGTATGTGATATAAGTTGCTGGCAAGATATGTGATTTTAAAATATTTTGTTACACTCTGTACTTGTTTTTTCTATCTTTATATGGGCTCTGTGGAAACTCAGTAAAGGATATTAGATTCAAATTTTGTTCTTTGGAATGTTCTATAACTTTATATTCTGTTGCTTTATGATGCTATTGAATTCTGAACTTTGGATTTTTTTTTCTGTTCAGTTCTCTCAATGGTTGAGAAAGGTTTGTTGAAGTCTCTATTGTGGTTGTGCATTCATTCATTTATTTTTTAAAAATTTATTTATTTATTTGTTACAGCATCTTGTGGGTTCTGGGACTGGCATGACATGTGGCATTTTGGAATTCAACCCAGGGCCTTGTGCATGCCAGACAGATACTTAGACCACCTAGCCATCTCCCCAGCCTCCATTCATTTGTTTCTTTCTGCTTTGTATTTAGGGCAGGGTGTATAGGGTCTAGAAGGGTCTCGTTGCACAGATTGTACTCCTAGTGATCCTCCTGTTTGCAGCCTCCCAAGTGCTGGGATTACAGGTGCACGCCACCACACCCAGTCTCCCTTCTATTTCTTTTGTCAGTTCTATCACTGTTGTGTCACATTTGTGTCTCTGCTATTAGTGCAAACATTTGTCGTTATTCAGCACTCTTCTTGTACCAAGTGTATTATTGCTATGCAATGCTTTTCTTTTCTTCTCTGGTAACTGCCTTTGCTCTGGATGTGCTTTATCTGATATCAACACAACCGCACTTGCTCTGATTTCATTGACGTACATATGATACAAGCTTTGCTGTTCTTCCATTTATTTAAATTTAAAAAAAACAACAGATAGTCTTTTAACACTTTTTTTTTTATTTTTTTTGAGGGAAAAACTTTATTGGACAGAAAAGTTTCTGTTGGAAAGGGACAAAAGGGGAGCCCGAGTGGTTGCCCCTTTTTTAACATTTTAAGATACATTCTTTAAATGCCAGATGTTAACTGATGTAGTTAGACCATTTCTATTTCATGTTAATTGCTGATATGTTAGGCCTGAAATCTGACGTTTTTAAACTCATTATTAACTTTATTGAAAATCAATAATAATTATATAGCAAGTTAAAAATTGTAGACAAATATTGAAATGTGAAAGATATGTAGATGTGAATTTTAGAAAAATATTTCTGAAATGAATACATAACATGAGATTAATACTAGATTGCACATTGTAGAAAATGCTTTACAAACTTAAATGAATAGAATAATAAAAATCGTCTAAAATAAAAATGAAGAAGGGTTTATAGATCAGTCATAACACTCTGTGCCAAAATCAAGAAACTTATATTTATATAATTAGAATTCTCAAAATAGAATGAGGTAGGCAATAAGTATTTAAAGATTTTAAATTTTTGAATTTAGTTAAAATTGTAGCACATTTCCAAGAAAAATGAATCTTTTGCACAAGAAATATGAATAAAATCATACCAAGACATATAAAAATGAAATTGTCCAAAACTAATTGTAATGAAAAAAATCGTCAAAGCATATACATAGAAAAAACAGTAGCTATGGAAGAACAAAATTCAATAGCATCTTATTCCACATTAGAAAAAAAAAGAGCAAGTGGGTAAGAAACCAGACTTATTTATTCAAAGGACTGAAAAGGAAAAAAAAATCTGTCTCATTGAATTTTATACTTAGCAAACAAAGTTTTGAAAAATAAAGTAAAATATTTTCCAGTTATTCAAACTCGAAATACTCTAATACCTCCAGACATAGCATATAGAAAATAAAAAGACCATAATCCAGAAGCCAAGAGAAGTTGCTGTATGGTCCTGTACAAAAAATAAGGTGCTCTCAAATGATAGTTATTCAGGACTATGTAAAATGTTAGTCAAATCCTTTTAAAAAGTCATTGAAGATTTCCACAAAACAGTATCAATCTTATGTCAAGTTATGTACATATTTTTTCATATATATGTATGTGTATATATGTGTGTGTGTGTGTAAAAGACAAAGAAAAACTAATATAAATTCAATGGAAAATGAAAATACACTTTTTGAAGTTTCTAATACTAGGAGAAATTATCATAGCACATCTTATAAGTACACTGTAAGTCAAAGAAACAGTATAAATCATAAAACAAAAATTAAAATTAAATATTCAAAAATTAAATATTAATTCTAAATTGAATTAAATGTTTCAAAATAATATTCAAAAATTAAAATTGTGAGTCTAAGAGGCCAGAATGTTATGAATCATATTTATGAATCTGTGATCAGTTCAGAATACTCACAGTATTTGATTAGCTTAGTAAAGAACTACTAAGAATAAAACAACAAAAATACTGGAATGGTGAATATATGACCAGCACTTCTAACACTTTGGGGATAGGATATCGCACAAAGTTCTAGTATGTGGTGGATGTGGACGGTGTCCATTACACTTACTGGTGGCCTGGTGTCACTTGTAGGACTAAGCTACTGCTATTTTATTGATATCCACCCTGTAGACCTGAACAGAATCATGACCCACCTCAGTGGGTCCTTGGGGCGGAGCTGGCATAGCAGGCCTGGGGATTAAATCCTCTGTCCCTGTGCTTGCTTGCAGGCACTTTATTCTGCTCAGCTATTTGACCAGCCTTGGGATCTTAATTATTATACATCTGGGTATGGCTTTAATTAGGTGAATGTTGTTCAGAGATCTATGTTTCAGTTACCTGAATGTCAGATTGTTGCCTCATGTTTGGGAAGTTTTCTGCTATTACTTCTACCCATATTCATTTCATATGAAATCATATACTTTTTCATTATAGTTGTCATTTTTTTACTTCAGAAATTATTTATTTATTTATTCTGCATTTTAGGGAAGGCTTTACAGGATGTCTAGGGTCTCACTGCTCGGATTGGACTCATAGTGATCCACCTGTTTACATCCTTCCAAGACCTGGAATTACAGGCATGTTCCACCATGCCCAGTCTCAATCACCATCTCAGTGCACCCCGTGGGCAAGGCCAGCACAGCAGGTCTTCAGAAACTATTTCTGATCTGATTTGTTCTATACCTTTCTGCAGTTGTTTTTTTTACTTTAAACACTATTATTGCAGAGATTGCAGCTGAGTAATTCCCAGTTTCTTCTGTGCTAGTGTCTTCTGCACTTGTTCTGGGTGGGCTCGGGGTCTCAGAATCCATTTTGCTCTTTCTCTTTGTCATTTTGTGTAGTACTGTCTTCTGACCTTTGGTGTAGAGCTTTGGTAGTGTTATTTCCTTAACACCTGGACCAGATCTACCAAGTTGAAACTTGTCCAGGTAGGTGTGGCTTGGATCTGGCTGCCATGCTCCACCTCTTCCTGCTGCTGCCCTTGGCAATGAATCTGCTGTGTCACTGTGGCAAGATGTTCTGCTCCTGGATCAGCTGGGTGGGTCTTGCCTTTAGACACTCTACAGGGAGTCTGTCACAGGGTTCTACACTGGGGCTGTCTGATGGAGGAAGTTTCACACAGAGGCCTGGCCAGGATGCTGTTTTGGAGAGAGGATTCAGAGGGCCCTGGGCAGTCCCACTCACATGCCCTGAAATCTGACATATAAAGTTTTGTTTTCTGTGTATTCTCTCTGATTTTCCTTTTTGTATTTCCTTCTTTCCACCTTTCTGTTGGTTGTTTGAACATTTCTTTTTGTTTTTGAATTTTGTCTTTCTGAAACTTCTGTTGTGTTTTCTCTGAGTATCAGAAACCTATACATTACCACACTCTACTCAAGTGACTCTATTACATGTTAAAGTGTAGAATGTTTCCTTTCTCTAAAGTCCCTTTGTCCTCCCTCTTTATAATATAATTATGTTAAATAGTTGCTCTCTATATATTACAATCTACCCCAGGATAAAACTGTTTATCAAAAACAAAAACTGTTTTTGTTTCTTTCAACCAAAACCATAATTTAGGATGTAGAAGAAGAAGAAAGATTGCATGTATTTATTCATAACTTTTACTGTATCCACAATTTCTTCTACTTAATGTTATATGCTTCTTTTTTCTTTTTATCATTTTCTTTCTCTTAACACTGTCTTTACAATAGGTCTGTAGTTTACAATTTTTATTGCATCTGTGGATATCTTAATTAATCCATCATTCTGGGGAAATATTTTAGCTAGATAGGGCATGATTGACAGATAACTGTGAATTTTGTATTAAAAATATTATTCTGAATGACACATTGTCATCAGCCTTCTTTGAAACAACCCCCCATTTGAACATAGTTATCTTTCTATTCTGTCACTTTATTAAGAAGTTCTACAACTCTTTTTTCCTGAATTACACTGTTTTGTGCGATTCAGTGTTCTGAACTGATGCAAAACAGTTATGTAGCATGGCCATTTGGACTTGGGGAAGAGGCAGAAGGCTCGTGCCAACAGATCTGATGACTATGGTGGGGACAGATGCTGTAATATTCGCAGCCTGCATTTCACTGGATGGCACTCGGCAGCAGCACTTGCTGCGTTTAGGATACACCTCATAAAAGGTGACTCCCAGAACTGCTTTAGAAAATGGCACAAACAATGAAATAAGTGTGCATGAAGTCACAGAACACATTTAGAAGGACATAAGTGGCAGTGCTTCATTTACTATAATAAATTTAAAAGTTTTAGACATTCATCACATATTTTGATCACACCTCCTATGTAGGATTCTGGGTTGAAAGATTTTTCCTTTCAACCATGGGACAGGATACCAGTCCAGTCTCCCTTCACTGTTCCTGATGAAAGAAAAAGTTAAGTATCAATAATCCTTTCCATTATATTTTTTAAAAAGTTGATAAACACAATTCTCCAATATATAATCCAATTTATTTTTTTGAGTATAGTAAAATATGCATAACATGAAAAGCAACATTTTAACCATTTAAGTGTGCCACTCAGTGTCATTAGTTCCACTTGGAGCATTGTGTAACACTGGCTGGTATCTACTTCTACTTCTTTCCCATTATTTCAAATAGAAACTGCATTGAACACTAACTCCTGCTGCTTTCTTTCCCTCAGCCTCTAGCATTCTGTTCTCTGATCCCTCTCTGAATCCATCTACCTATCTTGTGTAAGTGGAGTCAACCAATATTTGGCCATCTATGACTGGCCTATTTCACTCATTGTTTTCAAGTGTCACCTATGCTGCAGTATCTCCCATGCCTTTTTAAGGCTGAGTAACATAATATTGCATTAAGATTCCATAGTGTGTTTCACTATTCAGCTGTGGACATTTGGATTATTTCCAACTTTGGCTTGATGAGCAATGCTACTTAGAATGTCAGCATGCAAGTGTCTATTTGCTCTCAATTTGGGGGAGGTGTGTACATAATAAAAACAGAACTGAAATTTTTCTTTGTATCTAATTATTTACTACTTATTGATTAATTTCCATGCTCACTCAACACATTTCTGGATCATTGTTTTGTCCAACACTGCTTCAATTAGTACACTGTTTTAATTTGTATGGTGCCTTCCAGAACAGGTTCACAACTCTCTAACTGAATTTTCATCATAGGCCTGTGATTTGACACATTAATGTTTAAGTACAAATATAAAAGAAATATATCATTATAAGTAGGATTTTCTGAGAGTTCCATAACTTAGTTCAGACTCATATTTCTATTTTCATTTTGAGTGAAACATTTTTCTCTTTGACAATTTAGAAATTTTAAGCGAGACTGAAATTATCATGTGAAGAAAAGATTCTAAAATATGTTTTAAAATTCTAGGAATTTTGCCATAGTAAATAATCTTATAGATTATGTGTGTACCATCTTGAAATATTTAAACTTTGTTTTAGCATGATTTATTATTATAACTGTGAACAATATCTCAGGATATGACATCCTTAAAGGTGTATGTAGTCTCTGCATAACTGGTGAGTTACAACCACATGAAATTTACCATATATTGAATATAAAACTGATCATTTATTGAAAACATACATTTAGTGAGTGATAAATGAAAGTCAAGGAGATAGCTCCATGGCATAAGTGCCTGCCTGGCAAGTGCAAGGTCCTGAGTCTGATCCCTGGTACCAAAAAAATAAAAAATAAGAAATAAATGACAAATTTTAAAAAGCGATAAATAATATATAATATAATCTTAAAAGTTCCTTATATTCTGTGAAAATGTTTCTTAGAGGACAAATTCTTGCAGCTACTCTCTAGCAATAAGCTGAAATTACAGCTTCATAATAAATGAGTGTTCAATTAAAAATGGTATTTTCAGTTCAAACAGTTTTTAACAGAGAAAGATAAAGGAATATTGGGAAAAGAAAAAGGAGACTGCTTCAACTGGTGGTAAATAAAAAAGTAAGCATCAGGACAGGAGAATTTTAATGTTTGTTAAAGCATTACTGCGAAGAATCCAGAAGTAAAGAGAGTGGAGAGGCAATGACTGATAGAACAGTGGCAGACTTTTCTTCTTGCTTCCTTTGTTTTCACTGTAAGAGATGCAACGCCAGCTTGTATATCCTCTTGAGTACTGTAGACAAGAACGACAAACTGCTGAGATGGGCGCTTGCTCCTTACACATGACGCAGATGTTTGACGAGGACTGGACCTTCACTCCAAGAATTCCGTCAAGAGCCGGGCTCCCCAGCAGCAACCCTCTGCCTGACGTTATCTCCCTTGGAGACCCACAGCTCCACGCTTCTCTTCAGCAAAGCTGCTGCACTACATTTTTTTCCTATGGCCCCATTCAGGGAAAAGGCTTTGCTCAGAGGGCTCACGATGAAGACAGACAACACGTTTTTAATTTGTAAGAAACCAAGCAAATCGTACCCTGAGTCTCACTGGCCCTCATCGTTTCCTGAGTCAGTCACTGGCCCAAGGATGCCCTGAGTCGGTAAAGCTTACTCCAGGGCTCTCCGTGAAGGATGCTGTTGAGGAGTGCCCTGAGGTGCTGCGGCACCGCAGGAGTAGCAGCTGAGCGGGACAGCAGACGCCCAGGCAGAAGATGGTGCCCTTTACGGCAAATCATCTAAAGATACTGTTAACTGGACAAAAGCTGTAAGTCTTTTGTGAAATTTGCTCAAGCTAAGCACTTTTAGGCTTCTTTATGATACTTCTTAGGTGATTTATTACTAAACAGAAACACAAGTGTACAGAATTAAACGAGATGCCAGTTTATCTGGAATACTAATTAGATTTAAGACTTTTTTTTATAAATTAGATAATGTTCTTTTTAAGGAGTTTAAAATATTTTAATGGTTTCAAATCATTATGATGTATATGGTAATAAAATGATACAATGAATTATATTCAAATGTGCTTGTAATGAATGTAATTCAGATGCTGACAGTAAATGTTACTGTCTGAGAGTATTTCCATCCTTGTGAGAAATTCCTAAGCCTTCCTGTAGAAACAGCAATCAACTCTAAATTATTGCTATTAGGTAAAGAAAAAGTTTACTTGTCTACATAAGGACACAAACAATTGTCACGTTTGGTTTAAAATGTGTTTGTGTACCACTAAATGCATCATAAAGTCTTTGAAAAATGAAAAGTATGTATGATTTTAGTTATTATGATCTTAACCTCTTAGTATTTTTTCCAAAAATTTCAAGTTAAAGAATTAAGTAGCCAGAAATGCAAACATTGTATAGCTATCAGAAATATTAAAACTCTAAGAATCAAAGTTAATTATAACTTTTGATAATTATGTTTTTTGTATAATGCATTTTGACTGAACCATATGAAAATAAGTTGCAGATATGGCTTGTCATCCATCAGTGTTGAAAAGAACATTTACCTTGCTTCCTCTTATGGAAAGCTATGTTATAGCTGGCTTTCAATAAAAGAGAAAAAAAATATGAGGCATGCTAAGAAGCAAGAAAAACAGCCTGAGAGATAAAACGTACCAGAGCTAGACTCAGATTAGACAGAGATTTTGGAATTTTCATTCAAGGATTTCAAATAACACTAATTAATATTCAAGAGATTTAATGGAACACCTGAACAACATGAAAACATAGGTGGGTGATGAAGTAGAAAAATTGAAACACGAAGAACTGAGTGTGAAGGGCTGGCCTGATAGCTCAGCAGACTAAAGCATCTGCTTAGGCAGAGTGCAGCAGCCAGGATTTAATCCCAGGCCTGCCCTGCCAGCCCCATCTGTAGGACATGCTGAAATGGAGACCGAGACTGGAGACTGGGCATTGTGGTGCTTGCCTGTAGTCCCAGCACTTGGGAGGCTGAAAACAGAAGGATCTACGAGCCCGAACTACATAGTGAAACCCTGTAGACCCTGTCCCAAAATACAGAATAAAAAAACTGAATGTAAATGCTACAGCTGAAGGTGGAACATTATTTAGCATGTATGGAAAACTGATTTTGGTCTTTCATATTGTTAAAAATGAAGATAGAACTTCAGTGCCCTGTGACAGAAATGCAGTCTTTGATGGGCTCAGCAGTGACTGGCTCCAGCTGAGAAGAATTAATGATTTTCACGATGTGACAGTAGGTCCCTCCTGGACCTGAAAAGCAAAATGAGAAGGGGAAGAGTGAAACAGAATGCCTAGGAAATAGGAGATAACAAAAATGAAACAACAACAACAAAAAAGCCTGGAAAATTTCCAATAAATACTGAACAAGAATCAAAAGCAGGAAGTAGAGAGACTTATCAAGTAGCAAAGAAGACACACACACACACACACACACGTCTTCCTTGTGTAGGAAGACTGCACAATGCAGACAGTAAAATCATCTTGAAAGTTTGCTGAACGCTTTCCCTGAAGAGAAACCCCAAAACTGACGCTAGAGTTCTTTTCAGAAACCCTATGTCAGGTAATCTTAATCGTCAACTTGATTGGATTAAGATATTCCTGGAAGGGTGATTGGCTCTCGGGGGCACTCGAGCCCTCAGCGGATTGGCTGGATGTGCTGAAGTGGTGGGACCAGAGCAGGGTTGATTCACTGTGGGCAGTGCCTTCGGTGTATACTCCATGTTCTTCCTGGCTGTTGAAAAGTAAAGCGCTTCCCTTTAAGGCGCCCTTCCTCCTCGGGAGGCTCTGCCTTGAGGTCAGGTGACTTTGGAGAGAAGGACAGTCTGCTCTCCAAGAAGACAGAATGGTCCTTTGTGTGAGCCTCACAGTAGGGCACTGAATTCTGGGTGGCAAAAACTGCTGGAACTGCAAAGAGAGATGAACGAATCTGCCCCGACAGTTGAAGACTTTACTTTAGTACTTCTCCATCTGTCACTGACAGACTCATCAGGCAGAAGCTTAGTAAGGACACAGGTGAGCAGGGTAGTAACATCCATCGCCTGCACCCAGAAAACATTTATAGAATATTCCATCCAATGACAGCGGGATACACATTCTGATACAGTTTATGTGGAAATTCACCAACGTAGACAACAGTGAAAGCCAAAAATTTATTTCAATATAGTTGAATGTGCAGAAATTATATGAAACTGATTCTCAAACCACAGAGAAATTAAACTGGAGATTCATAATTTATAAAAGACCTCAAAATCCTAAAATATTTGCAGATCCAACAATGCACTTGATATAAGGTCCTTCAGGTCCTTGCAAATGCTAGGTAGGCTCTTGTCCTACTGAGCTGTATCCCTGGCTCCAATGCACTTACAAGTAACACATGAATCAAATAAATCTCAAAAAATTTAAAAATTTGAATAAAGTAAAAACACAACTTATCAAAATTCATTGAATATAAATATGCTTAAAAGATATATTTATTGTTCAATGTATATACTAGATAAAAAAAAAGAATAGTAATAAATCTAGGATTCCTCTTTAGAAGATAGATAAATAGGAGATAAATAAAGGTGATGGACTTCCAGCTAGGATATAGAGGAAAAAGGAGAGAATATACAAATTATTAATATCATGAGTGAAATGAAGCCATACCTAGACACTGAAATGATAAAAGTACAATATCACTAATAATTTGCTAATTTAGATAAAATGGACTGGTTTCTGCAAAGATACAATCTAGCAAGGTCACACAAGAAGAAACATACTTTGAATAGGCTGGTGTCTACTACATGAAGTGAACTGATTAGTAATGCCCACTCTCC
This sequence comes from Ctenomys sociabilis, assembly GCA_004027165.1. Lineage (NCBI taxonomy): Eukaryota > Metazoa > Chordata > Mammalia > Rodentia > Ctenomyidae > Ctenomys > Ctenomys sociabilis. Next base: position 69,976 of record PVKA01004027.1, on the reverse strand, counting down.
TTCAAAAGATCAGACTCAGATAATTTCACCAGCAAATTCCATCAAACATATAAAGAAAAATTACGTTGATTCTCTACAGTTTGTTCCAGTAAAGTAGAAGCAGAGGGAAATGAACTAATTCTCCAAAGATAGTGTCACTTGAATAAGAAAACCAGACAAAGGTATGATAAGAAACAGTAACGATAGACAAGAAAATGTCTATACAGCAGTTCTCGGTGAGATTCTAGATGACCAAGCCCGACCGTGCACAAAAACTGTTATGAACCCCAGCCAAGTTGCATTTACCCTATGCATGCCAGCATGGTTCAGCATTTGAAAGGCCAGTCAGTTTAATCCGTCCCATGAATAGGTGGAGTAGAAAAGTCATATCACCATATCAATAGATACATAAAAAGTGTTCTTTAAAATACCTCTCTATGATAGGAATTTCTTGGCAAACAGTGCAGGGAGCTTCTGAAACTACCATCATGCTTAATGATGAGACACTTACTGTTTCTCCAGTAGGATCAAGAAGAAGGGCCAGCCAGATATCTCAGCAGACTAAAGTGCCTGCTTAGGTAGGCACAGGGACTGGGGTTCGATCCCCAGAGTGCTATCCTGGCCCCTCCTCTGAGGTGTGCTGAGACAGCAACTGAGACTAGGCATAGTCATGTGCACCTAGAATCCCAGTGCTTGGGGGGACAAAAACAGGAGAATTACTATGAATTCGATATGTATAGTGAGACTCTATAGACCTTGTACTAAATCCATAAAAAAGATTTAAAAATATTAAAAATAGAAGGCAAGAATACCTCCTCTTTTCATCCATCTTCACTTCTGTGCTGGAACTTTTAACTAAGGGAGAAGGATAGAAGGAAAAAGTAAAGATTGTCTTTGTTTCTCAAATGAAGTGATTAGTTACCCAGGACACCCTGAAGACTGAATGGAAAAGGTCCTGGAACTAATGATTGTTTTTTTGTAAAGTTTGCAGGATTCAAGGTTAATGTACAGAAGTTAACAGCATTCCTATGTACCAAACTCCACCAAGCTTTTAGAGAACAAAATTAAGACACACTTCTATTTTATTTTTTTTAGAGTTCATATACTCAGATTCCTTCTTTCATGACTTGGAGATGTTTTGGTTTAGAACTTACTTCTCTATTCTGAAATTTGCAGTTCTTTATGCTCAATGGTTTCAAGTTCTTTTGTGGTTTTTTTTTTTTTCTTCTCTCACAGATATTGTTACTTAGTTCTTTGTATGGAAGTCCGGGTGTAAAGTTGAAGTGTTCTTTAAGCCCACTTAGCACATGGTAAGTCAAACGTGATGCCACAATGACCTGAGTATGCGGCTTCCTGTGGCTTGTTATGTATTCCTTCCAATAGGAACATGAGCTCACAATGAACGGAGGAATGATACGAGTTTAAATATGAAGGAAGGCAAATACAAATTTATTTTCTTATAACCCAATTTCTGCTTTGAACTGCTTTGTTTGTGATTTCAGAAAACCTTGTCTCAGTCCAGTTTGAGTTAAGCTACCGTTTGGGGTTAAGCGCACTCCGACATTCCTCTTTGCTTACTACCTTTGCTGTATTTAACGTGAGCCGCTGATGTGAATGTTTGGGTTCCCTGCACAGTTCATATCCTGAAGCCCTGAGCCTCAGAGTGATGGGTTTGGGAGGTGAGATCTTCGGGAGAAGACCAGGCTTCAGACATGCGGAGAAAGCTGAGAAGACGAAGAACGGACGGCGGAGCTTGGTTTCCGTCTGCTGCCACGTGGGACACTGGGTCACGTGGCTATATGCAATAAGGACGGACCTCAGCTGAGCGCTGCCAGCCTTGACTGTAGACTTTGTGGTTTCTAGAATGGCAAGCGAGTGGATTTCCGTGGCTTATCCCACACTTCGATATTTTATCATGGCAGCTAGAGCTCAGGCCGCTGCCCAGATACCCCGCGGCTTCCCTCAACCACCTGAGCTCCTGCAGTGGAGGTACTGACCTTGCTCTCTAGTCTCTGAAATAAATAAATAAATAAATAAATAAATAAATAAATAAATAAATCAATAAATAAATAAAAATAAATATAAAACAGTATAACTGAAATAGACAAACATGTTCATTTAATTATGATTTTGCATTTATGTTTCTATTTGAAATCTAGTAGCAGATTGGTTTTACTTTCCAGTGCCTGTAATTAATTTTTCTTACAATGATTATTGTGATATGAAATAATTTGGTACTTAAAATTTAACATTAGCGCTGGCCAGAGAGCTCAGCAGATTAAAGCACCTGCTTGGGCAGATGTGGGGGCTGGGGGCTGATACCTGGCCTGTCGTGCCTGTTCTACCTCTGGGGCAGGCTGAGATGGAGACTGAGACTGGGCGTGCTGGCACGCATCTGTGATCCCGGTGCTTGGGAGGCTGAGAGCAGGAGGATCCCTGCGAGTCTGAGCTGTGTTGTGAGACCCTAAATACATACAAAAATCGCATTAATTTGTTTTAACTTTGGCTTCTTGCTTTTTTCTTGCTCTTTAATTCCTATTCTCCATGACATGCTGTACCATGGTAAGGTGCCTCCTCCTATTGGTAAGGTTAGTAGTATCATCCTGTTTGTTAACACAAGCACTGTGGTTACCTGTAAGTTTTCAGTGGAAACTGTGAGAGAAGCAAAACGTATTTTATGGATATCTTATGAGGGTTTTTGTTCCTCTAAGATCACTTAGATGGTGATATTTGCAAGCTTTATAAAAGTATCTCCTAAATGAATGTATTCAGTTTCACAAAATTGTTTGTAATTAAACTTTAGTTCTTATAGAAGTCATTGTTCAGCAACATATGATTTTATGAATCAGCATTTCCTTATGTACCCTTTAAGTTACTTAACATTTTGGATGAAAGAAACCTCTGAGGATTTGATAAAAGCCGCAAAACTCTCATGCTAGACAACTAAACAGGTTTAAGTGAAGTCAGTTTCCATAACTTCAGGAGTTCTAAAAACCTAAAGTTCACAGATTAAATATGGTAATATCTACACTATTTAAAATGATTTATGTCTATGTTTTCCAGGTACCTGTGAAAGAATGAAATTCAGACACCAGATAAGAAAACTTAAGGTACTCAGACCTTACAACTACATAATGGAACTCACTACTTAAATCACTCTGTTATTATGGTTCAAATATAAAACTTACCAAAATGTCATTGTGTGAAAGTTGAACAGTTATTTTAAGTCTTGTCATGGGGCTGGAGTGGTAAGCGTTGATTGCAGTTGTGTACAAGACCTGCTGTGTGCTTGCACTGGCCTGAAGGCGAGCACACAGAGCTCAGCTGGCAACACAACCTCAGCACCGATTTGCTGTGTGACTGGAGAAGTTGCCATTGCTGTCTCTTTCCAGATTTGGACAGGCAGACATTTCTTCTGTGGCTTGATTAAGGTTGGGTGCAAATAGGCTAGTTTACTATGTGCATAAAATAGGCATTTCATACACAGAAATTTATTCTTGGAAGTCTTGGCAATTTATGAAATTCAGATTTTTTTAACTTATATAAGAAATGCCCAGAGTATGAGACGTGGCTTCTCATTTTATAGATGATAAAATCAAACCGAGTGCTCATTAAATGTCTCTCCTGAAGTTGCCTGGGAGGTGATCACATCTCAGTCTTGACTTCTACCTAATGTAGAAGTCAGCATCCGGCAGCTCGGCTTCACCTATCAGAAGTTTGGTGTGAAATGAGTTCATCAGTATTAAAAAGTTTTTCAGTTATGCTGCTGCTGAACTGCAATTTGATGTTTTATTCAGAGATTTCTTGCAGTTCTACATGTCTGGAACATAAATTCTAATTAGACACTTGAAGAAGCTTTCCCCCCACTGATGAAAGCTGTAGGACACTGTTTGGGTTCAGATATATAAAATGTGCTTTGATTTTTAATTTTAACTAGGATCACTACTTATTAGAAGTTTTGAACTTCCAGTGATGTTTCCAGCTTCAGTGTCGTTTCTCAATTTCAAAACTATATTTGCAATTGTTTTTACAGTGAGCATGGATCTCTCTGTCTCTCTCTCTCTCTCTCTCTCTCTCTCTCTCTCTCTCTCTCTCTCTCTCTCCCTCTCTCTCTCTCTCTTTGTATTTTGGTCAGGATCTTCAGGGTCTACAGGGTCTCGCTGCGTAGATCTGACTTGTAGTGAACCTCCTGTTTACAGCCTCCCAAGTTCTGGGATTATAGGAGCTCACCACCATGCCCAGTCTCAATTGCAGTCTTAACACACCCTGGTGGGGGCAGTATGGCAGGCCTGGGGATTGAAATTTCTGGTCCTTGTGTCTGTCTAAACAGGTGCTTTAACCTATTGAGCTATTGGCCAGCCCTGAACATGGATTTCTTAGAGAAACACAGATTTCTTAGAGAAACACAGATTTCTTTTTCTTAGTATGTCACATTATTAAGCTACCATATGAAAATATAGTCAATGTTGCGGTGCTTCAACTTCTTCCTTTGATTAATTTTATTTTCATGACCAATAAGCTGCGTCATAACAAAGTGTGTTTCATTTGCTTATAAAATCTGTAATATTTTAGAAAACTGACATTCATTATTTTTCTGAATTCATGCACCTACAATATTTAAATGGCAATGGAATACCCATCTCTGACAAAACTAAACAAAAGAAGGGGATACAAATGAAGCACCATTTTGTATTTGTATATACAAATAGTTAGGATAGATATACAGCTCCTTTCTCTTAATTCAATGAGAAGAAAGAAAGTGTCTTAACCTTCTGATAGTGTTTAGACAGAATATCATGTCTGCATCTTGTACTAGGAATAACCACCATAAAGACAACAATATGCAATGTATTAATTATTGATATTGTCCTACTAATCAGTTTTAAAACTGTCTCATTGCAATTTGCTTCTCAATAAATTAATAAAAAAAGAAAACTGAACTATATTGCAGTATCATCACATGAATAAATTAAATGCAAATTCTATAACCACAAAGCCTTTACCAATGTGATCAAAATTAATTTTTGTTTCTATCAAGCATGTTTATAAATGGTTTTAAAAGTAACATGTGCAATGGTCTAATGCCTATTTATAATGCATATAATTCTCATGATCAAATGTTTTCTGGTCTGATAATAATTACTAGTTTTACTGAGATTAAGTAATGTTATTGTTTAATGCATTTCTGCTTTATATTTTAAAATAGGATCCCATGCTCTTGTGAGTATGTTTTCAAAGATTTTTTGATGCCCAAAACTGTAATTTTTTAATCGCTGGAATTTTCATAGCTTTAATGTTAGCTCTGAAATTTATTTTTATTTCATTATATTTCTACAAAACTACAGGGGAGTTTGAAGTGCCTGTGATATTTGTTCATTAAGATTTGTTCATATTACCTTTATTGTAATGATTAGTATTTAATCTTTTTTGAATTAAGTTTCTTTTTTGAGGAAACTGAGAATATATGATGGGTGTCTGCAGAGGCATTGAGGCTGGCAGAGCACTGCAAGGCCAGTTCTGTTCCTGACAAAATGATTCACAACGAGGACAAAAATACACTTTGTGACTTTCCTATCATCTCCAAAAGACAATCTTTGAATCAAAAAAGTGAGAGTGGGAAGCAGGAACAGATATTGAGGAAAGATTTGTCCTCAAACTTAAATCATTTGATCTTTTGTTGTCTAAAAATCCTGCTGGTGGGATAAATATTATCTCTATGTTTCATAGATTTCTTTATCCATGTATTGGCTGCATGAAAAGAAAATTTTTTTAAGAATAGAAAATAGTGATAGAAAAAAACAACATTAGAGATGATATAAAATTTCACTTAAGAAAGTGATAGGAATATGCAGAACAGTTTGGATAATTACTTTGCCTATTTCTGCTGCTCTTTTGAAAGGAGCAGTTAATGCTTAATTTTTTTCCCTTTTGCTTTTGAATGTCTTATAACTTTTTTATTTATTTTTCTTTAAACAAATCTTCCATATTTATATTTGGTTGCCTGAACATCTAACTCAAAGGAAAGAATTTTTTTGATTAAACCCAATAAAGGCATAGACTAAAATACAATTGTGCTTCTAAGTGTTAAAGAGTCTCAGTTATTTCTAAAGAGTAATTTATTACTTTGATATTGTGTATGGGCAACAGAGTCTGTGGGAGAAGTAATAAGGTTTCTAAGAATTATAATCATGATTTTAATGTGAGAAAAACAGGGTGACGATATTAGATGAATGGGCAGTACCTGGATGAAGCTGTGACTATGTGAAAACCTTATTTAGTCGTTCCTACTCTGGTGGGTGAATGTCACAAGGTCCAGGGTGGTGATGTCTCCCAAGCAATGTGTTGGGTCTGCAAATGACACAGAGGGCCACTTGACAATCTCACCTTTCAATCCATGAGTGATACTTGTGCTCTTAGAAAGTACAGATTAGGAATTCTTGTGCTAATCAATCACCTACTTTGACCTATTCTTCTTCACCTAAAAGTTCAGCCTTTATTCCACTGATACACTAGCAATATGGTATGAGTCATGTTTCTTTTCTAATGAATTTTTCTTCTCCTGTCTCTTTAATAGATACTACATATCTCTTTCCAAGAATTATGTCTTCTACCCCTGCTCCCCGCTTGCAGGGAACTAGAAGCGTTTCATCATGTTAGTCATTATTTTTTAACCTACATTTCTCTTCGCTCTATAACTTCATATTTCTTTCTTTCCTTTTTCTTTTGATATTTCTTATTTCTGAACAGTGTACTTCATCAATAGCCACTTTTTAGAAGACAGCAGGTATCTGCACTTGTGTAAAACTGTCAAACATTGCTCTGTACTTAAAATATAAACCTCTAGTTCTGTCATCTAAGGTAATTAAGGGAAGGAAGCAAAGCCGTGGTATGCAGCAAAGGACTGAGAACTCATGCTTGAGCTTGATCTAAGTGAAAATCTTTGACATTTATTAGCAATTTGATCTTAAGACTCTCACTTTAAAATTCCAAACCTTGATTTTATTTTAGTGCTAAGAAATGAGAATAATGATGGTGATTTGCCAAGTTGGCACCGAAATCTACTGATAATAAATATGAAACCCTTCTCAAGAATAGGTGCTTCAACAATAGCACTTATAATCTTTGTTACTATGCTGTTATCGTTTTATTCTTACTATTCTAGTAATTATTTTCTGCAGCTTTCTTGAAAGCATAGTAATTTTAAATGGTGTATTTTCATACAGTTTTACAATATTTAATTTAACCAGTGTTGCTGTGTCATTAACTTAATTATTTGACCTTTCTTGATCTATCTAGTGTATCAAATGCTTTCTAATTTTATTTACTATAAGGCATAACTGGCTATAAATGCATAAATATTAATCATTTAAAACAGCAATATCCAGAATTATGAAGTTACCACATCAGACGTTTTATTAAAAATATCATATATTTTCTGGTCTAGTTACAATTCTTTAAAAATAAAGCAAAGTTATAGCTATCTTTATGTCTATAGACACAGTATAAGAATTTTGAGTAGAGGCCCATCCAGATATCTCAGCAGACTCGAGTGCCTGCTTAAGAAAAGCGCAGACTAGGGTTTGATCCCTGGCATGCTGTGGAAGCCCCACCAGGGCACACTGAGACAGCAGTTGGGACTAGGCGTGGTGGCACGCACCTGTAATCCCAGCATTTGGGAGGCTGAAAACAGGAGCATCACTGAGTCCAATCTGTGTAGTGAGACCCTGTAGACCCTGTACTAAATAAAAAACAAAGAATTTTGAGTAGATCAAAAAATAAGTACAACTTGCTTTTCTCATTCATTGTCTGCAAGTCTTACTTTAAAGCCATTTTGAACTTGTTCATTCTGTCAGTGCCATTTATACAAAGACCTTCAAAATACAACCATAGTTAGCCAAGTCAGGTTTATTTAATTCACTGCAGCTAAGGAGAGCTCAGGCATGTGGAGCCATGCAGAATGTTGAGGGTCTTCGGACAATAGCTGTAGAATTTGTGCTTTAATTTGGGTAATTAGAAAGTATCTCTAAACAAAGCAAAGGTTCTTTTCTAGTTTGAAGGAAATCAAAATGTAGGGACAGCTATGTATCTTTGTAAATCATATCCACAATAAGGAAGACTATAAATGTGTGGATAAAATTCATATTGGTAAGATGTGGCATTCACTGACTTGGGCCAAAAGAGAGGGTGCTGGCACTTTGTATCTTGGTTACACTTCTCTCCTCGCTGAGGTAACATATGAGACACCTCAAATGAGGGAATGGAAGGTCCCCTTAGCTCACAGTGTGTGGAAGTTTCAGTCCATACTTGGCTGGCCCTAGTGCAGAGTGGCCCATGGCTGAAGGCAGCCCATTCAGGGCAGCAGAAGACAGCAAAAGCAACAGGAGCAAAAAGGGAGGAGCTGCATGGAGCAAGCCTCTCCCCCTCTCTGGTATTGTATGCAGGCTGCCTGCCCTGAGCCAGTGAAGCATGTACATGCATAATCCCAGTACTGGAGTGTAAATCATTCACCACCTCTAGGACCACCCCCTCCCCTCAATAAGCACATGAGGCTTTGGGAGGCATCCAGATACACACTGTAACAGTGAGTGACACCATGTCTTCATCGATTTGGTCTTCTGCAACAAGTTACCATAGACTGGGTGACTTGACAAACATTCATTTCCCATGGTTATAAGCACTGAAAATTCTGAAGATCAAAATATGGGTAGACCTGCAGTTTCAGCATAGCCTAGTTCCTGGTTTGTGGAAGGCTATTTTCTTCCTGTGTCCTCTCATGGTTGAGACCAAACAGAGAACTTCTGTGTCTCCTACTCTTTAATAAAGACACTAATTTACCACAGAAGTCCAACTCTCATAATCTAATCCCTTCCTAATCACTGCTCACAGTCCCATCTACGAATACTACCACACTGGGATTTAGGATTTCAACCTATAATTTTTTTGGGGGGGGGAATATTAACATTTACTACATAAAACAGAATGATCAGTTTTTATCTGTGCTTGGATATCATGAATCATTGTCATTTCTATTATGGCCTTGGAAGATCTCTTTAGAGGATGAATTCTATGAGATAATATTCTGTAGAAGAATAATTGGCTTATCCATAAATGCTGGCTCAGTTTCTGAAACTTGGAACTTCTCTTTTTTTTTCCTCAAGGGCCAGCCAAATAGCTCAGTGGATTAAATCCTCTGCAAGCAGGCAAGAGGGGTCAGGGGTTTGATCTCTAGGCCTGCTGTGCCAGCCCCACACCCTGGAGCATGCTGAGAGGGCAATTGAGACTGGGTGCGGTGGTGCACACAGGTCTTGGGAGGTTGTGAACAGGTGGATCACTATAAGTCTGATCTAGTAGTGAGATCCTGAAGACTCTATGTACCCTTCACTAAAATACAAAAGAAAAAAAAAAGTGCAAATCCAAAATGCTGAATGTAACATGGAGCATTGTGGAAATAAGTATTTGCCATTGGCAAATTAAGAAAAAGTAAGAATTTTCTCAGTCTGGGGAAAATTGGTACAAAAGGACCTTGGCTAATTTCACATTCAGTAGTGAAAGACTGGGTAACTCTTAAATTTGAGGACATAATTTCAAGTCAACATTTTATTATGGTACTAACTGCTCTGCAAGTGATGGAAAGTAAATGGAAGTCATCCACACTGGGAAAGAAGAAGCAAATTACCTACATAAAATAGCTAGGGAATATGCACAAATGAACAGGAAAGTGTGAGTGAGTTTAGCAAGGCCACAGACTCTAAAAACAACATAAAAAATAAAAATAAAAACAACATAGAACACTGGGCGTGGTGGCACATGCCTGTAATCCCAGCACTCGGAGGCTGAGGCACGAGATTGTTGTGAGTTCGAGACCAGCCTGAGCTACAAAGTGAGCTTAAGGCCAGCCTGAACTGCATAGTGAGACCCTGTCTCAAAAAAGACAAAATAAATAAATAAATGAAATAAAAAATAAAAACAACATAAAAAATACCGCGTTTAGGAGTGTAGCAGTGAAATTTCTGTTAATATTAGTACCATACTATGTCAATAACAAAAACAAAATACTTAGGGATAAGTCCAGCAACACATTTGTAAGACCTGCATGTTTGTATTGGTTTCCTAGAACTACTATAACCAACCAGCACACTAAGTAGCTTAACATGGTAGGAATGTCTTATGTTCCAGTTCTGCAGGGGAGGTATTTGAAATCAGGGTGTGTGCCATTTCACACTTCCTTCAGAGGGCTAAGAGAAATGTCCTTTCTTGCTCCTTCCAGCCTCTGATGTCCCCAAATGGTTGGCTTGTGGCTACACAGCTCCATGTCTTTCTTTTTTGTAAATGTTTGTATTTTTCTATATAAAGATACTTGCCATTGGATTAAAAACCACGATGAATAATCTAGATTATAACCTCATCTTCATCTCAAGAGCCTCAACAGCTATACCTTGACAAGACCTTTTTCGTTTTTAAAAATTTTTTATTTTAGGAATTTTATTGAGAAACTAATAGCAATGAGACAGTTTCAAAACTGATTTGTAGGACATTTCAATAATTAATACATTGAATATTATTGTCTTCATAGTAGTTATCCATAGTACAAGATGCAGACAGGATATTCTGTCTAAACACTATCAGTCCAAATCTTTCTTCTCATTGAATAAAGAGAAAGCTGTGTATCCATCCTATTTGTACATACAGGTACAAAATGGTCCTTCATTTGTGTCCCCTTTTTCTGTTTAGTTTTGTCAGAGATGGGTATTCCACTGCCACTTAAATACTGTAGGTGAGTGAATTAAGCAAAATAATCCAATACAGTCAAGTAGTCCATAAAAGTAGTAAGACCTTTTTTTATAAATAGCATTCGCAGGTTCTAGGAAATAGGTGGTAAAATATAACTTGGGGGACTGGCATTTACCTTTCCACAGTCTGCACACTCACCCATCCAGATTTACATCTTTTCCAAATAAAATTGTGTTCAGTGCCCCTCCCCCAACAATTAAATATTCTCAACTCTGTCCTCCATAACAGTATCAACACTCATGTCTCAAGTTCCACAATTCACCTGCTCCCCAATTCATACGTTCATTATCTAAATTATACTGGTGAGGATCTGGACATGATTCATTCTGGGGAAGAATTCCTTTTCTATTTGTAGATGTATGAAGACAATAATCTCTCTGCTCCCAAGAGACAATGATAAGGTAGCCATAGATAATAGTTACAGGTTATTTTTATTCTATATAAAAGAAATTACAAAGAATAAAATGCCACAAATCCCATCAAGTTCAGTATCTAGCAGGGGAAACAATATTGGTTTGCATAATGTGTGCCTTGTTACTGTACGCTGCATGCTTAATGCTCTGTCCTCAGCGTATACTACCCCTTCCTTGAAGCAAAACATTTCCAACCCAGAAGCTGTCTCTCCTGACTGTAGAGTTTGGGAGCCCGGGTGTTTCTCACCACTTTCAGCTCACATGGGCAACGTTTCAGCAGAAATAACATTTTCAGGTTTGGTGGGTCTTCTCTGAGCATCTCAGGGATTGAACCATTAGACAAGATCTTCCATAGAGATAAAAGGGTCTTTCTGGATAATTCTATCCTCATCCTTAGCTTCTACTGAGATAGTAAATAAATCATATAGCAAATTCTTGATTCTTCAATAAAAATCATTTAATTATTTGCAGCACATTTCCCAGTCTATTGTTATCATCTGTTGCAATATGGATAGGATATGGATTTTTGATATCAAATGTAGATTCCTTCTTTTTAAACAGTCTGTCCTCAGATTATCTTTGCATGCCCACAGTTTGCTAGATGAAAGTAGACTATTCTGTGAGCAATTATTCCTTCTTCTCCTCTCTATGTACAGTGTCTAATACCAAAACCACACCGATGACTGCATATTTGGCATTTCAGTCCCTCTTTTTTTTTTTTTTTTTTTTTTGTACTTGAGGGAAGGTCTACAGGGTGTTCAGGGTCTCACTAGTAGATTGGACTTGTACTGATCTGCCTGTTTCCAACCTCCCAAGAGCCTGGATTATAGGTGTGTGCCACCATGCTCAGTTTCAATTGCCCTCTCAGAGTGCTCTGGGGGCAGGGCCAGCACAGCAGGTTCAGAGATCTAACCCCTGGCCCCTGTGCCTGCTTCCAGGTGCTTTAGTCCAGTAAGCTATTTGGCCAACCCTAGTGCCTCTCTTTTCAATACAAAAAAATTCTTATTCTGGCTTCGGAAATTTTAAGTCGTAGAGCCTTCTCTCATTTTTATCTTATCTTTTCCTCTTTGACACTGAAAATCATTCAACATTACTAAAGACAATCTAACAAGTGAAAAACATGATATTGTGATTTGCATTCTTTCCAGGTTGATCCACAGCTTCTGCACATTTCCATCAGAATCTCAGAGAGACTTTTGGAAGTATGTAGAGAAGTTTTATGTATATGTGTATTATAACACATGTACATATGCACATATACAACAGATACACACATCATATGCAACATATATATCCATACAACACATACACATATGCAAATTTTTAAAAAAGAAAGTCAAAGGTGGAGTTATTTTACTTTCGGATTTCAAGATACTCAGTCTGTGAAACTTAAGGCAGTATGATATTGGTATAATAATAGATATATAGATAAGTGAAATGAAATATAGTGCTCAAAAAGATTCATATGTTTAATGACTTTTCTGGGCAAGTACATCAAAATCACATAATGTGTAACTGAGAGCCTTTTCAAATAATGGTGTGCTAATAATTGAATAAAAATATGCGAAATGTGATTTCAAAATAACTCAATTTATAGCTCACAGTTGTATAAAAATTGACTCATGGTGGATTATATGCCTAAACATGGAGGTGCTGAGAATATAATAATTCTAGAGTACAATTTAGGGAAATATGTTGACCTTGAATTAGGCAAAGACCATCCAGATAGGACACAAAAGTCATGGAACATAAGAAAGAGCACTGACAAATGAAATTTATAGATTATGGAGTGATAAATACAGAAATACTTGTTAGTTTAAATATGTGATTGAAGAATAGAAAACCCAATGAAAATAAATGAATAACATGTTTCTGAGGTGACTTAAATCTAGAGTATGAAAGGAATTTTTAAGTAAGAAAAATACATCAATTTAAAAAGGGAAAAGGTGTTTGAACAGACTTGTAATTGAAAAAGAAATCTGAGTAGAAACCAGCATGGGAAGAGCACTGCTGTTAGTAAGAAATGCTACTCAATCTATCAAGAAGCATCAAGACAGATCACTTGGAATGTCTGATATTGACCAGCCCAAGTATGACAGCTGTCTTACTTTCTTATTCTTGATACACAGTGTGTAACATCCACAGGTGAAGGGAGGAAAGGTTCATGGCTTACAGTGGTTTCACTCAATGAAGGCCGGCTCCATGGCAGAGCGACACACACAGAGAGGCAACAGTGCATGGTGGCAGAGAACACCACAAACAGCAAGCGGAAGTGGAAGACATGCCTCTTTCTGTCTCAGAGCATACTCAGTCTACTGGGATTAGGGCCATGCCAGTGCAATCAGCACACCGATCCAGCAGTCAGCTGCCCATAATCCCAACTCCTTTAATCCTAGCATTGCTGTTAACTGAGCCACACACTCTAGACCCACCCAAGGCTGTGAGGGGCTATCTAGACACAAACCATCACACCAACTCTGTGGAAATTATGGAACGATAAGTTCTTATCATATTGCTGATATCTTTGTAAGTAGTGTGGTTGTTTGTTTGAAATTAAAGATGAAGAGAAAGACACAACAACTCTACATTTATATATGTACTTACAAAGAAGTAAAAGCTCATTTCCACACATGTGCCACCCCTAGAGCAGTGGAAGGCCTGCTATTCACAGTAGCTCCAAACTAAAAAGGGCCCAGATATACCCACCTATGGATCAGTGAGTAAACGGTTCTGACACGACCACATGAAGGGATGCTACTCAGCCACAGATGCGGCCTGATGCCCCCGATGAAATGGATGCATTTCAGATGCATAATGTCAGATGAAGGCAACCAGACAGGCCAGTTTCTGTGCTGTCTGATTGCATTCATATGAAATTTCAGGAAAGGCAAAATCACAGTGACAGCAAACTGATCAGCGCTGTCCCGTGTCCAGGGCCGCAGATATCATGAGAGTTCTATCTGGAAAGTTGAAAATGTTCTCTGTCATTAATGCATGCATTCATCACAACTAATATATTGATATACTTAAAACTGGTAGAATTGCTACTGTAAATCAATTTATTTTTATTCTTTTAAGAATACAAGATAGTGATACTAAAAAAGACAGCATTAGAAATCATATGAAATTTCATTAAGCAAAGCAATAGGAATTCAACAATGGTTGCTATATTGCATGATGTTTCCTTCAAATAAACCTGACTTTAAAACAAGAAAATAGGGCTGGGGAGGTAACTTGGCAATCTAAGTGACTGCCAGACAAATGATCCCCAATATCACATGCCAAACTGGCCACCAAAACTGAGTAGGTCACATCTGCAAGCCCCGCTTTGGGGAGGCTGGGACAGGAGGGTCATTATAAGTCCAAGCTGTATAGCAAGACCCTATACCAAATAAATAAACAAATAAAAGATTAAAGTAAAACAAGAAAATAAATATGCCATTATGATTCACCAGCTATTTCCTGAACTTACTTTTATATTTGCTTGCTAGAGCCATGACTTCTTAAGCCATAGTATCTCTTAAAATCAGATAACAGATTCCTCCAGCTTTAATTTCTTTAAAAGTTTATGTTTACATTAGCATATATAGCTTAGAATTAGCTTTCGTGATTCTATTAGAATTGGTTTTCTTGATTCTAATCATCTACCCCATGACAGGTCCTCCATATGCTCATAAAATGGTATTACAGGGGTCAACTTATATGAACTTATATCAGCAAATTTACTGTGAATGTGTTCTGGCCAGAGAGAATGAAATGGGTTAGCCGGGAATATGATTCTCTCCAATGGTTTGGATGAACCCAAAACCGTTCTGGCCTGGAAACAGTCTCCTGGGCCTCTTGGATAGATCACCTGATGCACCTTTTCTGGGAGCTGGGGTCAGGAGGAGGTAAGAGGCTCATGCCCAACTTTTCCTCTTGAGCATCAGTGAACGTCTATTTTTCAGTACCTTTCTAGGAACTTTGTCTTCCAGCTGGCTTTGGGAAGAATTTGAGATACATCTGAGGAGAAATGACAACACAGTATCTTCTATTATTGTTAGTTCTGGGGAGTTACATGCTGGGGACAGGATAAGTGCATGTCAGGGTGGTTGGAAGGGGTGTGGCTTTTGTCACCCACATCATTGGTATTTTTAAATGACACTGAAGTCTAATCCTGGTGGAACTTCTTTTGGGGCACACATGGGTAGAATATGGTTTGAAGACCTTTCCCTCTTCTGCATAATGCTAGAGAAAACCTGTGTGATGTGGAGAATGATTCTGACTTTGAAGGTACCCAGGTTGGTTCTTCATTGGGAAGTGGGTACATAACACAGAGGTGCTCTGATATCCTTTGCAGGTCTCCAACGTTTCCTATGAAAGGCCCAGACAGTGCCACTGGGAAATGGGCCGGTAGGAGTGGAACTGAGGGTCCCCGGGCTCCTCTGGTGTTTGCACCTGCTCAGCCCGGTGTCAGGAGGAGGTACGAGGCTCACACCAGCCCCAGAGCTGCTGCTGTTGATGCAGCTCGAGAAGAAAGCAAACTTTGTAGGTCTGGAAGTGCTTTGAAGCGATGCTACCAGCAGCAACTGTTCCAATAAGGCTGCACATGTCTGAATGTGTTTTCTAACAGAGTGTGGGAGGGCAGTGGAGGACTAGCCCCAAATTTCTCCCGCCTTGCAGTAGACCCAGAGGCTGTCTAGCCTGGCAGCAGGTTGGCATCAGCCAGAAGCTCATAAAATAGCTCTGCCCACCCACCCCACAACAAATCAATCTCAGGAGGAGGGTGTTAGTGGTCTCTTTTATAAGTTCCCCCAAAGATTCCAATGTGTGGTTAAGAATGATTTTCTCTACCTCAAAGGTTTTACATGTTCCAGAGATATTATCTGAGTCTTATCTGCGATGCATGTTTCCTTTTTCTGTCCAATCCTCTCCTGAAAGCCATTTCTAGGGGTGTATAAACTTTATCATCTAAAGTTTACCTTTATCTGGCTTAAAAACTGTATTGGGTACTAGCAAAATAACACATTAGGTTTGGGCTTTAAATATATTCTTATAAACATAGACTTTAGGGACTTAAGAGGAAGACATGAGGATGTCCCTTGCGGTCTTTTCTCCTCTCAGATCCTGTGTGGCTGAAGGATCAGTCCCGAATGTGTGTTCCGTCTTGATGAACTGCAGGGCCACAGATGCTAGCCACCCTCGTTTCTGCTCACATCCATGTTTGCTCAGCACAAGCCTGTGAATGTCCCATGCAGAATTTGTGTAATATTAGGAAGCTGAGGAGCTCAACGCTTGCAGAATAAATGCACTGACAAAATGACTTGCAGTGTACTTACTTCTCAGGCTGTGCTGTGATTTGAGGCTGCACTGTCCCTTCTTTGCTCTGACTGTGTCATACCCCCCTTCTCTGAGCCCTTCTGCTTGGCTCTTCCCCTGTCCTTCATTACCATTTCATTTTAGAATGTGCTCTTCTGCCTCCGTGAATGCCATTCCGAGCCAGAATTCCTGTTGAGCTAATGTTCTCTTTCCTCCTTTATATACATCATTAAGCATACACTCTTTTAAATGTCAGAAAACTCAAGTGGACTTAACCAGATAAAGCAAAGGGTCATGTTCTCCAGTGTTAGTATCGTCCTCACACTCCTTAATGGCAAGAGGGCCGCTCCAGCTCCGGGTTTCTCCTGTCTTAGCATTTGTCTTCATTAGGCTCGCACCTGGGCCAGTCCTTGCTGCTAACGGTGTTTCTGTCAATGTGTGCCTTTGAATTCTTTAGTAACTGTGAAGTGAATATTGTGTGCATCAACCTCTGAAAGGAATCAGAGCCCCAGCGAGTTCACCCACCTTGTGAGTTGCTGCACGATTAGCAAGCAATACAGGGAGACAAAAATTTAAGCACCTTGTGTCTGGAGTGGTTGTGTCATTGTGAGAATATTGCTCTGTAAGATTGTGGAAAAATATAGGCTTTGCTGTTTTTGCCATTGTTTACTTTTTTCCCAGTTGCTTCTCAAGTAGTAATAACAGAAAATACTTGCAGAGATTCTAAAGGGACTGTCACTTGGTGACTTTACCTGTAGGTCTGCCAATAGGCCAAGACCAGCTGGGTTGTCTGCCTCTTCTCTCTGTGCCAGTTTGGTCCCAGTGCTGCAATTATCCCAGTACCTCGGTCTGCACAAAATCTGTAGCAACACTTTTCAAGGTACTGCAACAAAGTTCAGTCAAGCTAAGCTAAGCTTTAATCATTAATATTTCAACAGCTAAACATTAAATTACATTTGGGGCATGTTTTAGCTGATACTCTGCTCTCCAACTTTATCTCATTGTAATCCTCCAGATTTCTTGTTCCACCCACTTTGGCACTGGGGTGAGAGCTCGGTGCCCTGTACACACTAGGCCAGCAGCGTGCTACTGGGTGAGACCTGCACCCTTCGCTGTCACTTATGGTTGGAACCTGGTGTTTTGCATTCACTTCCTGCATTTGACATATATGTAATCTGCTGCGGTCTCTAATGACAAGTACTGTGTCTTTCTCTTCTCTCTTTTAAGGTTCTGCGCAAACTCTTCAGTATTACTGGAATGTCACCCATATCGTCTACTAAATTCCTCCTGCCCAGGGGACTGTGTGAGGGCTGTACTCTGAATGAAGCATCTGGAAACAGCCCCGCCTTGACTGCTTCCTGTTGTCCCGACAGGCTCAAGCTCACACACACTTGCTGTAAGCCACACCTTCTGATGCTCCAGGAGCCGGAAGCTGCCCCTTCTCATTCCTGCCGTGGCCAGGGCTGGAGGCACTACACCGTGTCATTCTCTGCTGTTTCAGTTGGGGTCCTGGTCCTAACGTGGTCCCCAGAAGCTGATGGATGGCAGCCAGGTTATCTACTGCCCTACAGTAGCTCTGGGGAGGAAGGATAGAACAAAAGAAAACAAGAGAAAATACCCCTAGGAGAAAGTGGAGACGTTCAAGCCACAGATGTCATGGTCTAGGTTGAACATCCCATTGCAATGAGCAGATGTCATCGAGATGCCTATGATTGCTACTGTTCCTTCGTTAAACAAGCTGGTGCCTTGTGGGGGAGGACTCTGGTGAGCCTATTTCTTGGGGCCTTTGTTGGAGAGGTAGATCTCATGGTGGACAGGGTAGTTTGGGCAGCCTGCCTCAGTTCTCATCAGTTTAGAGGTGCAGGGATTGAGGTAAGATATAAAAATCAGGACTTTCCCTAGTTAGACCTATTTATGACTAAAATCCATTCATTCATTCACTGATTCTTACGCGCATCTAAAATATATATTAAACATCTAATTTGTGCTGGACATTTTCAGGATAATGGAAATCAATCAGAGGAGTCAGAAATGTGTATCTCAGGCTACTAACTTTCTAGGGAGGACAGAGAAAATGTAGGAACAGAGCTTCAAATTCCATGTGAAGCACAGGGGAAGGTCCTAGTGCTGCCTTGTGAAGACAAGAGGGTGAAATGTATATTACACAGGCTGCTGGGGAGCGTCACGGGGGGACAGAGACCTAGGCTTGGGGAGAACTCCGGGACACAGAGCATGCGAGAAGGCAGGGGTCCAAACCCTGAGGTAGGAAGTCATCATGCATATTGTTCTGTGGGGCAGGAGGGGGTGGCTAAGCTGACTGTCAGACAGAGAAGAGGGCAACCCCACATGGAGCAGTGCAGGGGCTTCTGCACAGGCGGAGCTGTGGTTGTGGCTCTACTGAGAGCAAGAAATGAAAGACACAGGGAATTTTATCTTTTGAGACAGGGTCTTGCTGTGCAGGTCAGGCTGGCCTTCAGCTCACTTTGTAGCCTGGGCCAGTCTCAAGCTCACAACAACCTTCTCGCCTCAGCCTCCTGAGTGCCAGGACGGCAGGCGTGTACCACTACATCTGGTAATATGGTGAATTTTAGATGAGAAATGCCAGTTGTAACTTATGTTTGAAGGGATCGTTTTGGCTTCTTTGAATCATCCAAAGAAGGAAAGAAGCCTAGAGACTTGGGGCAGCATAAGAAGCAGTTCTGTCATGGATGCTCCTCAGAGGAAAAGATAATAGGATGTCCTGGAGAAGCTGGTTTCTAAGATCCAGGGGAACAGGAGAACTACGAAGTTACTGGACCAGGGGGATTTTCTTACCAGGGCATTGAGGATGGTGTCCTTGGGGGATTACTTGACAATGTCTAAGGCACTTGGGAAGGTACAGCTGTGTGACGGTAGCTTCTGGGTATTTCTAGATATAGATGATGATTCCACAACATGGAACCAGCTACGTCAAAGAGGCAGTGGTGTTTGGTCAGAGAAGTTCTTGAGTTTATGGAGATGTAAGAAGATGGTGAGGGGGTGGCTGGGGAAGGATCAGCACTGCCACAGTGCCTCAGGCTGGAAGCAGCTGCCAGACGTTCAAGGGCAGTACCAGTAGGCGTGTAGAGCAGACAAGTGCGCACACGGCAGGGCTCCACCTCAGGGACTGGCGTTTGGGAGCCAGCAGCGTATGCATCAAGTTTAATTCAAAAGGTGGGTGAGATGAGTTAGAGAATGTGTACATGGGGTGGAGCATGTAAGTCTTAAAACATGCAGACACTTGGATGTGAATTCGTGAGAAAACAGCAGGAAGAATTCCAGATGAGAGGCATGAAGTGTACCTAGTTAGAGTGGAAGGGAGGGAGAGAGGGATAAGGAGGAATGGGGAGGAATGGGGAGGGAGGGAGGGGAGGAGAGAGAGAGAGAGAGAGAGAGAGAGAGAGAGAGAGACAGACAGACAGACAGACAGACAGACAGAGACAAAGACAGAGACAGAGACAGAGGCACAGAGAGAGAGGGAAGGAGAGGGAGTCTTGGAAGGAGAGAGCAATAGAGATAAAAAGGAGAGATGTTTGGGAGTCAGTGAAGGGGAAGGGCGAGAGAGAGACAGAGACAGACACAGGAAAAGACAGAGACAGAGACACAGAGAGGGAAAGAGAAAGAGAGGAGGGAGGCAGAGACAAAAGGAGAAAGAAAGAGAAGGAGAAAAGAGAGAGATAGAGGGAAGGAGGGAGGGAGCAGTGGAAGGGGAAAGAGCAACTGAAAGAGAAGAGACAGGAGAGAGACAAAGAGAGAAAGAGAGAGAGAGAGAAAGGAGAGCAGCAGTAGTGGTGACAGAGATGGAGACAGAAGAAAGTTGAAGCTACTGAAGGATGGGAGATGTGGAAGGGAGCTTGGCTGATCAAGTGAGAGGCAGCCCTACTGCTGGGGGAAGGTCACACAGAGAGAATGCTTCTCCAGGCTACACTGGGCATGTTTCTAGGACACCCAGGCACAAATTTCAGGGAGGTTACTGGAAACACACGTTTGACCAAGAGAAATAAATTGGACTGTTTTCAGTAGGAATAGCAGTAGTCCAGGAGGCCAATGAACTTGGGTAGTAATTGTTGCTTGTAGCAGCATCTCTGTATGTCTGTCTCAGTTACTTTTTGCTTGCTGAGAGAGTACCCAACATCCAAAGATAAAGAAGGAAGGGTTTCTTTGGCTCAGCATTCATAGAAGTTTCAGTCCATGGTCAGCTGGCTCCAATAGAGTGTCAGTGAGGCCGAGGGCCTTCAGGCCAGAGAGGAGCAGCTCACTGCAGGCTGAGACAGCAAGAGCTGCAAGAGGCCCAGGCAGTGGGCAGCGTCTTCCTGCCCCTTTTATGTTATCCAGACTGTGTAGGGTGGGCAGCACTCACACACTTCTTCCGAGTGCCCTTGGGCCTAACACGACACTGTGGGTCAATTTCAGTGTCTCACACCCTAGACCCAGCCTGCACTGAAAATCTCCAGCTGTGACAGCACAAGTCATTGGTGGGGACATCCAAACAGGAGCCCTCACAGTCAGTTAAGTGGCGAGTGCTGATAGCTGTTATGCATTGAAAAGGGAATATAAAAAGGGTACTACGTGGCTGGCGTGTGAAACACAGAGCTTAAGTAGCCGGAGGAAGAACTGAAGAGAGGCGAAAGGAGTTTACATAAAGGGATGTTGAGTCTAAGCTTGTCCATGTGTACAACTGAAATCAGTTACAAGGCATGGCCTAACAGACACCAGGGTTAGGCACGTTTTACAGGTATGAAACTTATCTTCCACAGTGAAGTCATCATACATATAGGGCAAAGTTGGAGCTTTTGTATTTGTGTTTATTTTTCATTTAACTTTTAAAACACTACTATAATTGAATATTGAAACAAAACAATAGTGAGTAGTGAGTATATGATAATTCTAGTCCTTCGTGCACTCACTACTGCACACTACAGCAGTGAGGAATTATTCACTGGCCCCATTAAGAGGTCCGACACTGACACCACCTCTGTGATGATGTTCACCATCCTCATAGGCTTCTCCATTAGACTAAAATGCTAGATACATGTGTTGACTTCAGTGTATGACCCTTCATTGTTAAGCTATGGATTAAAACTGTATTTAACTGGCAATCAGAAAAAGGAAACAGTTTGTGGAAGTGTTGGTCTGTCTATAGTTATTTGTATTAAGTGGGACTCATTGTGATGCCTCTGCATTCCACTGCCTCAATTATTACTTGAAGGTGGCATAAAATCTAATTTAGCCTGTGATAACAGCGATAGAAATGATACCTCTCTAAAGAAGGGGTTTATCATAATGCTGCTTCTTAGGGCCTGCATTTTTAGGATTGCAGTCCTTTCTGCTGTGCCATCATTTTCAATATATATATATATATGGGATGTTGACGTAGATCCTCAGCGTTGTCCTGAAATGGAAAAGTTCCTTAAATGCTCATCCTAGATGTAACAGGAAATGCCATTGCCACCTGTCACAGAGGCTTCAGACCATGTGGGCTGAGCGGCTTGCATGCTATTAACATAGACACTCACTCTGCAGGCTTTCTCACCCGCCGGCACAGCACCTCTGAGGTCCAGCGGCGAGGGGCCTGGGCTCTCCCTTCCCCTGAATTGCCCACACTCTCTGTTGTGCCGTCTGTGTCCTGCAGGTGGCACTCTTAACCCGCAGTACCAGATTCCCAGCCCCACAAGGAGCCGCCCAGACCAAGGCACTCCTCCACCAAGTTGTTCTGACTCGTCAAGAGCACTCCTGACAGACCAATACACGTGCCTTAGGATGGTCCTGAGGACTGCGTGTAGTAAAATCAGGAGACATTCATATTTTGGTGATTTTTTTATTTTAATAAGAGGAAAAAATGAATGCATTATAACAGTTCAAGCAGAGCAAAGCTACTACATTTTGGACAATCTCTGTCCTTGACCCTGAAATGGGTAAACTGGTACTGCACGGTACTCTGGGTGTGACCTTCCTTTCTTTTAATTGCCACAAACCTGGATGGCCAAGGTGGGAGTTTGGGGGCAGATCTGTGGAGGCTGGCCCTGGGACGCTGGTCTTAAAGGTGCTGCTCATCTTGGACCCTTGTTTCTGGCTGTCGGGAGATGTTCTGAAAATAGGCCGTGGGTGCTATCCTGTGAACCAGGCTGCAGGAATCAGTTATGGGTTTACTTTTTATTTTGTCTAGCAGTTTTGGCCCTACTGATACTTCCAACTGATTTTCTCATTTTTCTTATTTAAAAGCTGCTCCATAGTTAGAACATGTTTGTCCACTGGAATACTCGAGGGAAGAGTTATAGTGGATGCATAGTGCCCAGTGTGGGTGCCACAGAGAGAAAGCAGAGAAATGGATGCTAGACAGTTACTGTGTGGACAGATGTTTTTTAAAAATGCATTTTCTGTACGGCTTAAATTTTCTTCAAGCGTTATGTTCTTTTAAACAGCTTTACTGAAACAGTATTTACAATCAACATGTAATTTTAAGCTATACATAATTTTTACAAATATGATAATGGCATTAGAACTCATGGTAGATCACACAAAATATATAGTGGGCTTTAAAAAGCTTCCTGATACTTTTCGTGTTGTGAAAGATGTGGAGAGACTGGGGGGGGTGGCAGTGACATATAAACTTAAGCAGTTTTTTTTTTTTTTAATGTATTTGGTACAGCGTCTCACTATGCAGCTAGGACTCATAGTACTCCTCCTGTTCTCTGCTTCCCCAGCTCTGCGATTACAGGCGTGCGCCACCACGCTGGGACTCATTCACTGGCTCATTGTGCTCAGGGGCAGGGCCGGCATGAACTGTGGTATCAAGGGTCTCACCCTGGTCCCTGTGCTTGCCTAAGCAAGCACTTAGTCCACTGAGCTATTTTGCAAGCCCTATAACCAGTCATTTTTAAAGAACTAAAAGTCAGTGTTTGGTTTAAAATTGCACTTCCTGCTTCTAGGGTGACACCTTACCAAGCACAGGGCAGGGAACCTTTCCTTCCACGGGGTGAGGTGTGCTACTCAGCCATTTTAGTGTTTTCAGGATGGGAGCTTTTGTATTCTTAACCTTAAACTTGTTCAAAGATTCCAAAAGTCTCAAGATTGCATTGTTGGACTGGAAAGCTGCCAAGAGCAATTTTGTATGAAATGGTGGTGCTTCTATTTCAGGAAAGAAATAGAATAGCATCTGATGGTTATTCATCCTATAACTTGCAAAAACAAAAAGCGAATGATGTGTTTTAGTGGCATATCTGGACTATTCAAAAGATAGCTTTTGAACTACAAAGGTTCTTGAGAAATAAATATTTTATAATAATTATTTTTCAGTTCACAGGTGCACTGAGAGAAAAGTTTCACATTCAAAATGAATATTCAGTGCTATATACATATGTATTATCTTTGACTCCAAGTTAAATAAGATTTCTTTGTGTGTGTGTGTGTGTGTGTGTGTGTGTGTGTGTGTGTGTGTTTGGTACAGGGTCTCCCTAGGCAGCTCAGACTCACAGTGATCCTCCTGTCTCTGCCTTCCTCACGCTGGGATCACAGGCATGCACCACCGTGCCTGTCTCAGCGGCTGGCTGAGCACACCCAGGGGCAGGGTCATGAGGAAAATTCTTCTAAATATTGAGAGTTGTAATAATATTTCAGAAAGCTTGGAGAAAGAGGTTCATGGAATGTTTTATATTTTGCTTTGTATTTTTTGAAGCACAGGGCATTGAATGTAGAGCTTCATACTGAGTTACATACCCAGATCTTTTTTGAGACAAAGTCTCACTAAATTGCACAGGCTGGGCTTGAACTTTGATGCTCCTGCCTCGGCTTCGCAGAATTCTGGGACTGCCTGCATGCACCAACATGTTAAGCTTAGAGAGTCTTTTTTAAAGCTCAAGATAAAACAGTTTATATGCATTGTCCTTTTAGAGAAGAACCAAGCAGTAATCTAATTGTCTGTAACACCTGAACCATTAAAATAATTATTGCCAAGTTCTATTATCAGCTTCTCAGCAAGGATTTTAATTTTTAACTGATTTAATGATAGATATTATTTATTCTATGTCTATTATGAGCTTTGCAGTTGTCTCTTTTTATTATAAGGAAGCATAATTTTTCAGAAGATTACAACATTTTTCATGTAAAAGAGAGTATTTAGTAACACATTATAATATAACTGTGTTTAAAACTAAGCTATAGGTGACATCCTAGCATAGTGACCTTTATCACTTGGGCACCTCAGGGGCGCCTGTCTACGGGCCAGTTGATTTGCCCCAGCAGTGACACATGTGCACATGCATGTACCCTTTCCACTGCAGATGTCCCTGGACACCTCAGTCACACAATTACAGTGTTCACTGAGACCTTAAGGGATCAGACGTGAAACCAATAATTTCTTCTTCTTGTTTTCTTTAAACATTCTTGCAGATTTTGGTTTTTAGACATAATTTCTTCTCCTGAAGACCAAATAATTTTCCGATTTCTTTCAGACACAGAAAACCTCTAGCCTAGTCTAGTTCTGTTTTGAATCAATTAACATCCTCCCCCTTTTGTCATGCAGGCCACTGTCTGGGCCTGGGAAACCTCTTCTATGAAGTGCACAGTGGTGTCTGCCTGTCTGGAAGTGCAAAGATAGAAGCCTTGATGTCATCTAACCATGATGGGCACAGTTGTGGGGGTGCAGTCACTATTGATTCCTACGATAAGTTAGCTTCATTTTGGCAAATCATGGTGTATTGAATGTCTATGGATTTCAGGCATTATCTGATCTAGTGCTTTTATTTGTATGTCTGCTTTTATTTTATTCAAGTTTGAAGTTGTTCCTGTAAAGACTTTTTTCCCTGTATTTTAGGGAATGGTCTACAGGGTATTCAGGCTCTCTTTAGTATGTCAGATTCATAGTGATTCTTCTGTTTACAGCCTCCCAGGTGGCACAGGTGTGAGCCACCATGCCCAGTCTCAATAGCTTTCTCAGCATGCCCTGGGAAAGGGCCGGCACAGCAGGCAGGGAATCGAACCCCCGACCCCTGTGCCTGCTTGGAGGTGCTTCAATCCACTGAGCTATTTGGTCAGCCCTATTCCTCTAAAGACTGAGATAAGTCAAATGACTTACCAAAATTACAAGATGGTTAATGACAGAATGAAGTTAGAGTCCACATTTTTACCCCACCAGTAGATAATTTCATAGTACAAATATTTGCCCAGCATGAATAACACATGCAACTTGTTAGAGAAAAAAATTTATGTTTATGAAATAATTTATAATTGTTACTATCAAAATTACTGCAAGTAAAAATAAGAAGTTAATAAATCTTGCAGGCCCTTCACAGCTTTCTATCATACAAGGATGTTATGTGATGGGTATCACACATAGACCCTATTATCTTCAACAGTTTCATATAACATTAGTCTAGACACATTGTAGACACTTAGCTCTGCTCCTCCTCTTCCACGGTTCTCCTGAACTTCAGAATATGTAGTGAGCCTTTATGAACATATGTGATTTTATATTGTTATTAAAATAATTATTTCCCTTATGGTAAAGCTTGGTCACGTGAAAAGATAACACTGCCAAAATATCATTCTTTCTGAACATAACCTAACTAAATCAGATAATAAGTTTTTATGTTTCCAACAAGGCAAATCTAATTAAAAAAGAAGCAGCTTCTTTTGTATTCTGTACACTATTGATTGCAGTAGGAGAGATTGAACGTTATTTTTTTCAGTGAAAAGTGGACTTATTGGGGGATTTGTGTTAGTTACCTCCACTCTTCTCTTGGTTCTTTGATAAACTCTTTAATGCCAGAGGTCATCTCGCCTATGTCCCTGTTCAGAGATCTAGCACTATTATTTATCTCTGCACACATTTTGTAAGTGCCAGCACTTCCTGAACTGTGGATGCTCAACACAAAGAACCATAAGAAGGAAGAAAGCCACCTTTATATATATTTGTTAAATGTTTGTTCTACTACCTTGTATGAGATACACTAGAGTATACCATTGTTTCCTACTCCATTCCCAGTCCAAAGTCAGTTTTAAGTTGACTTTATTAGTTGTGAAGTGTGTACTATGTATTCTGTTGTCCATACTACCCTAGAAAAATTTAGACTAGAAAAGTTTGTATTTCCATTTCATTCATTTTTTTATTTTTAAAAAATACAAAATAGTATTTTAAAAAAGCATTGAAAGTGATACAAAATTTATCAAACAAATAGGAGTTAAAAAATGCTTGCTGTATTACATGACACCATATTCAAATTAGTTGCTCAGGTTACCAGGTATAAATCTGCAAAATTGGTTAAACAAAATGAAACAAACACCACCATCAAAATGGCATAAGAAATTAAAAACCAAAAAAGTGCCAGGAAAATAGCTCAGCAGATTAAAACACCTGCAAGAAGACACAGGATCTGGGGGTTCAATCCCCAGGCCTACCATGCTGGTCCTGCCCCTAGGGTGTGGAGATGACAACTGAGACTGGGCGTGATGCCTCAAGCCTGTAATCTCAGCTCTTGGGAGGCTGTAAACAGGCAGATCACTATGAGTCCGATCTAGTAGTGAGACTCTGAACACTCTGTGGACCCTTCCCTAAAATAAAAAAAAGAATAAAAAGAAAAAATTAAGTATCAACTCACCAATTGCTCTTTCAAAAGAGCAGCTGAAATAGGCAGTGCAGTCTTCCAAACTACCCAGCACATACACAGAAAGGTAGCTTTCACCCTCTTTCTTTTGTCCTTTTCCTCATGCCAGTTTTTCTTTCCTTTCCTTTGATCAGATGCTTTCCACAGTATCTGTTGTCTCATTGATCCCTTGGCTGCAGCCCACTGTTCATGTGTATGGGTCCAAGTTTCTAACCCAGTCACTTCCCTCTGAGGAATCCCTCAGTCTTCTGGTTTTTCTTTAGCTTCACGTTTTGTTTGCTTGAGGAAATCTTTTTTCTTTTTGAAGAAAACTTCACTGAGAGAGTTCTAGGTGAGCAGTGTTTCTCTTTATGCACATTCACTGTTTCACAGCATTCTTTTCCTGCTGACCTGGTTTCTTATGAGAAATGCCATTAATTCTTATGCTTCCTGTTCTGTAGATTGGTGGATTCTCCTTTACTTAATTGCAAGAGTTGCTTTCGGTCTTTGACTTTTGCAGTTGGAATGCATCATTCACAGATGTGGGATTTTGCTCCTTTGATGCTGTTTTATCAGTAGTTTGCATGCATATATTGTTGGATAGAAAAAAAAAATTGAGGGCTGGGAAAGTAGCTCTCTGGTCTAAGTGCTTGCTGGGCAAGTGCAAAAATTTATAGGCCACCTCCCTCCAAAACCCTTCCTTGTCCATAAAGATTCCCTCTACAGTTTTGTAGCCCTTTCCCTTCTAGATTGATGCTTTCTTTTATTGCTTTTGTTATTTTTCTTTTCTTTTATTATTTTTATTAATTTTATTGAGAAACAAATAGCAATGAGACAGTTTCAAAACCAATTAGTATGAGAGTTTCAATAATTCATACATTGCATATTGTTGTCTTCATAGTAGTTATTCATAGTACAAGATGCAGACATGATATCCTGTCCAAAGACTATTAGTACAAATCTTTCTTCTCATTGAATTAAGAGAAAGTAGCTGCATATCTATCCTATTTCATATATACAGATACAAAATAGTCTTTCATTTATATTCTCTTTTTTCTTTAGTTTTGTCAGAGATGGGTATGAAACTGCCATTTAAATATTGTAGGTGTGTGAGTTGAGCAAAATAATCCAATATGATCCAGTAGTCCATAATAGCAGTAGGTGATCTGCAGGACTGATAATGTTAGAAGTTGTTAATTTGAGCCTTTTATGGCTCAGTATATTACCATGGCTTTACTTTTCATACCTCATTTTTGTACTTTCTACTGGATGGTTAAGACCAAGATACCAAGATAAAGCAAGACCTATATAACAAGAAATGTAACTTTTGTATCTGCCAAGGTCAGTCAAATCTACTCAGGATTTATCCTGAAACCCAGTACCACACTTTGTAGATCCTTTGTCAGTTTCAGCCATGTGGATGAGTCATGGGTGTTGCTTGACCAATTTTCTCTCTGTGAAATCCTGAATGAATGTTTTCTCTCCATGATGACTCTCCTTAGGCACACTCTGCATCATCAATCACTTTCCTCTGTGGCCCCATAATCTTCTTGATCAGAAAATTTGGGACATCACTGAGTTCCAGGATGTTACAGTACAGGTTCTCTTATGTCCTGAGTCATCATTGACACTGAAAGGCCAGGGCCAAAATATGGACTGTCCTTGCAGCCCCTCTTTTTCTCTAATTTTTGGTCTGCAAACTTAAGTTGTCAACTCCCAGAAGAGAAGATTAATGATAGTATTACTCTATAACATAGGCCGTTGAGCTTATCCTCACTATCTGTCTGAATATTAAATATCTTAGGCATAACCTGGAGCAGGTATTTTCCATCAAGTATTGATATTTTAAACTTTAAATCCCTACAGATTGTGAAGAAAGAAATAAAAAAAAATTTTCCTTTGCTATTCTCGGTGTTTTCTGGTTCCAAATAAATTTTAGGAATGATTTCTCTAGGTCTGTGAGGCTTGTTGGTGTTAGTTTAATAGTGATTGCTTTAAATCTGTACAACAATTTTGGGAATGTGGCCATCTTCACAGTGTTGTTATATTTCTTAGGGTAAACAGAAGCTAGCAAAGGACTGAAGAGAGGCAGGGAGATGAGATTGCTGTTGCACTCTGATCATGTCTTTGAAAGGGGACTGTGGCCTAGCACCAAATAGAGGCTTCTTTCCTTCTCCACCATTGTCACTAGGAAGCTGCCTCGAATCTTCTTGATCCTCTCTGTGGATCTCAGTGAAGCTCTGAAGGAAAAACTTGCAGAAGTGGGGTAAGCAGGAAATCTCTCTCGATCCGTCCACCCTGGGCTTCTGGTGCATCCTTAAAATGCAAATCCTTAAAATAGCAAATCCTTGCTATTCATGCCACTTTGCGGCATTATATAGTTTTCTGCCACGGGACAGTGAATCTCAAGTTTCTTTTTAGAAGTCCTATTTTTTGCATATTTAGCTATGATCATTTACCATGAGACATTAGAGATATGCTAGGCTCAAATAAATGTTTAATTTTGATTTTGTCAAGCTTGTTTCTACCACGAAGACAAGACTCTTGAACTCAAGCTCTAGTTTCTCATTAGTTTTTGCTCGCTGGAGAATTCACCTTTTCAGCAGTATTCAATTTGTTAGGGTCGTTGATCTCTTGATCTGCATTTCTTAATGAACTTAATCTCTAGCTGTACATTGAGATGCTGACTTGAGCTCTTTGCTCTAATTAATATCTTCTTCCTCTTCCTTCTTTTCTTCTAGACTTTAATTTTTCCACTTCTTCATGGATTTTTCTACCACTTACATATTGCTTTCTTTTTAGTCTTTATTCTGTATGTTCAATCCAGAGTTTTACATCTTTATTCTACAGTGGCAGAATTGAAATTTTTAGTGACAACTTTTGCTCTTATTGCTTCTCATCTACTTCAAATAAAGAGAATCAAATCTTACTTCAATATTTTTAGTTACTAATGGCCAAATCAGTTTTCTATCCCAAAGCTCTCAGGTCTGTTTTGAAATTTTTTTTACTGCAATTTCATAGATACATTTTATTTCCTGTTGCATCCATCTTCTCTACCACTCTTTATTCCTTCTCTTCCACTGGTTCCCTTTCCCCCAACTCTATCTCTCTGTATTATGTGACAACTTCAGTTGGCACCTAATAAGATTTTCTACTACTGCAGTTCTTCTGTCCAGCTCATTCTCTGTATCTCTGTTATACTGCAGCCACTTTCTCAGTGGCATACAATGACTCCTTGCCACATACAATAATAACGTCAGTTCTTGCTTTTGCCTGTGGTCCTCTAGTGAGGGCTGCTTGCTTTTTGGCTGTGATTGTTGCTATTTTGCCATCACTAACTGTATTCTCATCTTTCCCTGTCGTAAGAGTTCCCAAAGACACAACGAGCATGACATCGATTTCTACTCTGAAATTAAACCTAACATTTCTGTTTCTTCTAATTAAAACACTTGGTTTTATCTCACATTTTAGAAGCTTCTAGATGTTGTCCTCAACCCTACAGATCCTGATACTTACAAGTGTCCTTCTCATTAAGAATAGGGACCCTGGTAGGCTCCAGAAAGGGCATTAGCAGCATCTGTCCAGCTAGAACCCCAGAAGAGCCCCAAAAGAGCCCCAGAAGCCAATGAAAATAGCAGTGCTGTAGTCCTCCAGTGGGCTAAAAGCTCTCATAGAAGTTCTTACTGGTTTTCTAGGACAGTAGCAAATATTTCTTCTCTGTACTCTAAAAAGATTAACAGAACAAGCATGGTGAAGATGGAACAAGAATCACTGACTGCGAAGTCAAGGGAGAACAAGGCTAAAATTTGGTAGCCTTCAACAAATTCTTTGAAGCGATTACACATAAAACAGTGTCATCACTCATCTCTGACGTGTCACCCAGGGCTGGAATAATGAATTCTATTTTGCACTGGAAGTTCAGAAATACATCTGCTATGGGAAAAAGAACTAGACTAATATGCAGAATCCCTGAGAAAGTCATAGTCAATTTTATCTAAACTAGATAGGAAAGGGTTTTATTATTGATTACTTCAGCTTCTTGGGCATATAATGTATGTCTGGACCATTGGTTTTAGACTTATTTAAATGCAAGAAAGACACTTTGTATAATATATAAATATCTTTTTTTTTTCACAGTTTCCATTTCAGTAAACTATGGTACAGCACAGGATCATATTTCTTTGATATCATACAATGATAGAACTTCACATGAGAAGCACCTGAGAAGTTTTGAAAAAAATAGTAATGTTTGAGTGTAATCGCTTCATATATATTTTATCAAAGGACAATTTCATATGAACTTGTTCTTTTTCCTGACTGGTGACAAGCTTTTAAGTAGCTTCAGAGGAAAAGCTGAGAGTAATTGCAGTCTAGTACACTGTAACTGTTGTTTCCAGTTTGTGAAGAAGAGCATCTAATCACTAATATATTAATGACTATTTTTAGCCTTTCTAAATTAGCAGCTAAATGCAAAATAATGATGCTTGGTCCCATCTGTTATGTAACAATCTCCAAGAGAGAGTGACTGACACTTACACTTAGAAAAAGCAGCTCTCTATGCAGTTATAATGTCCAGTCCATAATGAGAATCAGAGAGGAAAGGTTGCAATGGATTCAGATGATTCTCTAATATTTCCTTATTTATATATTTTTTATTTTTTTCAAAGAGAGTAGAATACAGAGTATGTGAAATGTGCTAAACTAAAATAACATACAAACCAACTACTAGTAAATATATTGATAAGTGGTAAAAGTGGATGACATTATCAAACTGTGGCTTTGGTAGTTCCTAGTTCTTCTCTTCTCCAGGTCTTGGTACCGAAGCAGCCCTTGGAAACGCTTAATTCTTCTAGGGCATCTCCTGTATGTATAGTTTAGCAGCTCTGATCGATCCTTCCTCTCAGGAGACAGCAAAAATAGCTCTGGCAGCTTCATTGTTGATGAAGAAGCTGCGGTGCAGCCAGGGGCCAGAGCATGGATGGCTGTGGGACCGGAAGCGGGTTGTGCCGCTTTCTCGTACTCCATGCCTCATTCTGGCAAATGTGAAGCCCATGCCACTCTCTAGGGAACCCTACTATTTAAGACTAACTTTATCAAGAAATGTATTGGAGTTGAATGTTAATTTAAGATGAAGTGAAAACCCAGGAAAAAATTCAAATTATTTATCGTAGTGGAGTTTCTATCGATGCTTTTACCCTGAAGAAGAAATTTAAATTAGCGTATCATAAATCACACAAAGCCAAGATTCTCACAACTTTAAATGCCAGTTTATCTGTTCTACAGGTCAAATGAAAATTGCCTTCATTTTAGAGTTTGCTTGAACTTATATTTCTAATCAAAAATGGCTATGCTAGAGCTGGAGAGATAGTTCAGCGGACTACGTGCCTGTTTGGCGAGCTGAGGGACTGGGATTCAATCCCCAGTCCAGCATGTTGCACTGGCCCCGTGCCTGGGGCACGTTGAGTGGGCTACTGAGACTGGGTGTGGTAGCACGCACCTGTAATCCCAGAGCTGAGGAGGCTGAAAGCAGGAGGATTGCTACAAGTCTGAGCTGCGTAGTGAGACTCTGTACCAAATACACAAACGGAAAATAAAAGGCTATGCTATATTTTCACATTTGAGCTCTACACTTGACATATTTTACATAATTTAAGTAGAAGGAATGAATATAGAATGTTTGTTCGATTTTAAATATGAGATAGTGTTATTCATTTTGGGGAGATCTTTATGTGAATAAATTTCATGATTTCATTTAAAAGAACTTTCAATGACATCCTTTCAGAGTCAGTTGCATTACGAAAGAAAAATCTACCCAAAGCTAAAACTGTATTCTTTTCATTTTTGAGTATTGAAAAGAATATGTGTCATGATCTTAAATTAAATTTTTATATCCCAGGGGCTAGTTACTTGTAGGATTTTAGATATTATTGTATATCTTTGGCATGAAAACTAGGTGAGTACTTTAAAATTTCATAAAATTTGAAATAATGGACAATTCGTAGAAATAGAATACCAAATTCAGCGCAATTACTGAGTTTGCACCAGGTGCTTTGTACTGTCTACACATATGAATAATATGTAACTCACCCTCACTGGTCTTCAGTACAAAGATGCTGCAGTCCCCCATGGCGGCTTGGAGCTCCCGGCACTCGCCAGCCCTCATGCAGGACTTGCACAGCACACCCTGTCCCCTGTTCTCTGCAGAAGTCCTGTTCCAAGTCCATGAGGGAGCACAAGAGAAACAGGGTGCAAAGGCGAGGAGGATATTTTCCTTACCACTCTAAGCATTTTAGCCACGGGCAGAGAAGAGAAATACTGACAGAGACATCTGTCACATATTTTTAGTAAAGAAGTGAACAGAACATGGTGCTGGTTACTATCTCCTCTGTCTCCTTCTGGGGTCAGCAGACATCTGTCCACAAAACTGACCTCTTTGTCCCCACTGCTATCCAAACCCTGGATTGTACCTGGCAGCCTCCAGCTTCTCATGCACAGTCTGAGTTAGTGCAGAGTTGGTGTTTCCTGTCTGGGAAGTCCGTTCTCCAGATCTGCCTACTTTACCTAGACTTAAGTTCTTATTTGTTTTCAAGACACTAATCAAATACTACGCATGCTGCCAAATATACTCTCTCACTCGGCACCGATTGACTCTATGGCCCCATGTCTCTCAAGCTGATTTTCCTCATTACGACTGACTTATTGACACTCGCTCTTAAAATTATGATCATCCTATAAACTTCTGAAGATGCAGAAGCCTACATTCGAGAGTTAAGATCTCCTAGCATTGTATCAGCTGCTCGGCTTGTATTCAATCAGTGTGTTTTGGATGAATGTGTGAAGGCCTGAATATGAATCAAATTATACCTTGGATGTAGAGCAATATCAAGAAATCAAAAGAAATTTTATCTGGGTCTGAAAGAGGCTGTGAATATTTTTCAGACAGAGATGAGAGATGATCAACACGGATGTACTAGAGACAGCTTTGAAAATGTAATTAAGAATCACACTACCACGCTCATTAAGTAGAAGAGCCTCAAGAACTTGCCTGGAGGCTGAGTTTTTGAAACCCTGAGTTAGGTGCAGGTTATAGAGAGTGCTGTAGGCAAGCCTGAGATAGGGCCCCTGAAGCTATTTTGGAGGAGAGGCATCAACAGGTACTTCACTGAAAAGAATGGTTGGTGCTGATACTGTATAGGCATGATGGCATGCCTCTGTTTTGTGCTCTGAGTGACTGCTGTGAAGACACCAATAAGCAATGTATTTATTGTTGTTTCTCACCTACTAAAATTGTTGTGAAACTCTGTTTTATTGTTATTTTTTTCTCTTTTTAAAACAAGAGAATTACAGTTAGGTTGTGGGAGAAGCTATAGGTTAAGGAAGACTGGAGACAGATAGCTCAGTCATAGTCACGTGTGAAAGTATCCTGAGAGGAAGAGGAGGTCAAGGCAGAGGCTGGTGGAATGAGTCTGACGTGACCTACAGCCCAACAGCTCAAATCCAGGTCCTGAAGAAGTGGTCAAGAAACTGACAGAATTCTCGCTAACCCACTTACCAATTGACACTGAGTCCTTACTTTAAGCCAGGCACTATTCTGCTGCCTACAACTCTGAGGTGTTAGCATCTTGTTTTGGTAAAACAGATAAAATTAAAAGCCTAGGTATACCATTTAAAAATGGAAATCATAGCAGAGCAATACTCTGAAGTGAGATGCTAACCCAAACACAAACACTTAAAAGTAGGCAGTGTAGAACATTTATTTATGAGGACAATAAAAGATGTGCTAGATTAGGATTCAATGCAAGATATATTTGAAGAAGTTTTCCTGGAAAGAGTTGTCATGATCCACTGTCTCAAATGCAGAAGGATGGAAGGGTCCCTTCCACCTTAGATATGAGACCTCTTCCAACGCTGCAGAAAGTGTCTCATTTTTTCCAGGGGAACAGCTCTAGTGTCTTCCAAATCTTTGGGGGTGGGGAACAGAAGTCAGAGAGAGCTGGGTAGCTGCATTGCAGTCAGAGTGAAAGCAAAAGTAGTGTGTGCATTGACCTGGCTTTTATTAGATGTGAGAAGACTGTAAGACCTTAGATATTTCTCAATGTAGAAATAGCAGAATTTGCTTTACATATTTAGAGGATCAGTCCCTGCAGCCAGTGGGCCAGGCTGGCAGCACATGGGCAGGTCTGCGACCTACCAGGTCTATGTGAGAGATGCTGGTGGTCTGGCATATCGCAGAGGGGGTGGAGGCCTTGAGACAATGTATTGGGAAATAAACGATTGGAGGGTTTGCCGGTGATTTGGATATGGAAAGTGGCATTAAGGCCAGGAGAGTTACCGTGTTCAGAAAGACGGGGCTGCCATCACCTGAGGAAGGTAGGTGAGGAGGAGGCTTGAGTGCCAGATGGTGGGAGGGGTTACAGGTGTTTGTTTGGATTAAGTTTGAGCTGCACTTTAAACATTAAGGTATTGCTGCTCATAGGGACCTGGAGTTCATGACAAAGTGTCGGAAATCAGGATACAAATTCTGGAGTTTCCAGGGTATAAACATTTAAAGCTACAACACTGTTGAGATTGTTTAGGGAATACAGAAAGAAATAAGAGATTAATCCTAAGAACTTCAAATTTTACCAGTTAGAAAGGTAAGGAGAGAACCACAAAGCAGGGAGGGTGTCTGCCCAGGGCAGTGCACATGAGTCAGGCTGCTCGCTCCCTGTCCCCGAGCTCCTCTCTGGCCTCCGTCTCCCCGCTCACTTGCTAGTGCTGGGCTCTGCTCCTCAGCACTGAGGGTGAAGTGTCACTGACACGAGCCATGGGCACAGTCCTCATCTCATGCCCCTGCTATGCTTCCTCACAGAGTAGCCTGACATGTTCTGCTAAATATGAAATTAATGTTTTCAAAGAAAAATAACAAAAGCTCAGTGCACTGAAGTGCCTGCTTAAGCAGGTTCAGCGACTGGGGTTTGGTTCCAGGCACACTGTGCTAGCCCTGACCCGGGCGCTCTGGGCCTGTGACTGACACAGGGCATGGTGGCACTGGCCTGTAATCCCAGCACTTGGGAGGCTAAAAACAAGAGGAATAACGAGTATTCCAATCTGTGTAGTGAGACCCTATAGACCCAGTACTAAATACATAAAAAAAGAAAAAAATAACAAGAATTATAATTTTAAATGAGTCACATTTGCTGACAGAAACCATTAAGTCTTACTTTTAATTATATTCATCAAATATTTCATATGTTGTTACTACTTTTGCTCTTTTCTTCTTCACAGCATGGACTAGGGTATTCCTACGTTTAAGTGCTGCATTTGTCTGAAATGCACTATAATTTTTTCCATTTTCAAAATTTTAGTAGACACATAAATTGTGCAGAAACTCCCCATTTGGATGGTTTTTATGGAAATGGTCACAGGAGGAATCCTTTGACCTGAATATTGCCCACTCACACTGTCATAAAATCCTTGTGCATGAAGAAAATGCAAGATCGTGTGGTAATTCTCTGGGCTTTAAGTTAAACTACAGTTTTTATCAAGTAACTGGCCAGGTAAGAGGGTTTAGAAGGATTTAGAAAACATACAGCAATGTAATACATGGAGAAAAAGGATGTCTACTGTTTTCTTTTTTGAATCTTTCTTGCTTTTTTTTCCTAGCATTCTATATCCATGAAAGAGCACCACTTATACAGATTTATTCCCTTTTCCTTGAACACTCTTAGAAGAAAGGGGGAGGGTTTCAAGTTTTTTGCAAAGAGCTTGCCACTGGCTGCAGAATGCTGGTACACAATTGGTGTGTCTCACTTGGTTACTATGAGCATACACACATGTGAGTTCTACGACTCTTCAGCATCGGTGGGAAAGAAGAATGGATGGCAAGCCTTGGGGGAAATATCCGAAACCTTGGCTCCCATCTGAAACCGTGCATGTTTTTTGCAAATTCATCTCTCTCTGCTTCCAATCAAATGCCAAGGTTATCTATCTATACCATTCCCAGCTCTCAACCTACCGTAAATACAGTGTAAGTACTCCCAGCATCACAGATGCTTGAAGTAGAGTGAGGAGATGAGTGTGGGCATCTTAGGGTCCCAGAGTTTCCTATCTTCCCTTTAGTGATGCTCTCCACCTCCCGCAAAAGGCCCAGAGATATTTAATACATTTTCCTTGGGATTACACCTCATCCCTAATGCCTACTGCTCCTTCACTCCAGGCCTCATTTCTTCATTTGTAGACACCAGAGAAGCTTCTTTGCTGGTTGATCTGTTTCTCTGTTCCAGAGTAGTGTCTTTCACAATTGTGTCTGTAAATTACAGCAGTGTCTACATAGTTGTCTGAGCTTTCAAACCTTTAGTTACTCCAAAACCAATGGAGTCCAAGTGGTGTTTCTCTCAGCATTTGTGGGTAATCATAATACAGCCCTTATCTACTCTCAGATTTCTTTCTTCCCGTGTCCTCCATAAACACATGCAGAAAAGCCTATAAATATGATGGAGACAATATATACATCAAGCCAGAGATGGAGAGACGGTACTGCCTCTGCCTCAGGAGATACCTCAGGAGAAAATACAGAAGTCCTATTTTGAAGTTTATCACTTGAATTAAGGATGTTGGAGAAAGAAAGAAGCCAAGAATCTTGTCAACATTCTTGGCCGTAAGCAATTATGAGGAAGTGTCATCAGTATCATTGAGGGCATAAAGGGTGGAGTGCCTCACACTGAGGGATAATCTGGATTGTGGATTTATATAGGATAGGGCTGTGATGTCTGTGTCTACTGAACGATAAGGAAGAAGGAAGAGGGGTGGGTGGTGGGGGGATTAGGGTCCAAAAATTGTGACCCGGAGCTGGCTAGACATGTCCCATGGTGTCATTGGCACCCACAAGTATTCAAGGGCTCAATAGTGGATGGCACTGGGTATGGGTAGAAAAGGGAACTTGGGCTCAGTGCTGGCATTCCAGCATGAGGCTTTGGGTAAAACAGAAGAAAGCAAAGAAATCAGAGAAGAAAGAAGGCTAAGGTAGCAGATGATCCAGAAGACTGTGGAAGCCAATGAAAAAAGTACTGTGAGGAGGAAGTTACCACCTGGGTCTAATGCTGTTAAAAGTCAAGAAAGGGCTAAGAATGGATCGCTTGCTTTGGCAGTCATGATGGAACTCCACAGAGCTCTGTGCCTTGCTTCCCATAGTGACAATTTAAAATAGACTCCTTGAAAGGGACCAGGGTTGCTGGCCCAGCCCCACCCCCAGGGCACACTGAGTGGGTGAACAAGTCCAGTGTGGTGGCACATACCTGGAATCCCAGTGCTAGGAAGGCTGAAAACAGAAGGATCTCTGGAGTCCGAGATGCGTAGTGAGACCCTGTACCAAATATGTAAATGAAAAAAATATGCTCCCTTAGCCTAGTTCACAGGTTGGTTTTGTCTTTGTAATGAGAGAATTGAAAGAGAATGCTTAGAGGCCTCTCACAGACTGCCCTAGAGAGGAGAAGACGGTGGTGCATTTCTGTCCATTTCCCCATCTCTCTGGGATCCTCCTCCACTTTCTTTGTCTCAGGTCATTTTCTTTATTAGTGCATATTTGTAGGTACCTAGCATTTGCACTCCTTGTGCAGAGTCAGTCCATGCATAGGAATTCCTCTATGTAGTGACATTCTCCAATAATGCTTTCCATCCCAATCTTTGATCCTCTTGAGTGCCTTCCTCATTCAGTTTTCTGCTAATCCTTTCCTTTCCTTCTCTGCACATCTCTGCTTAATTTGGAATGTGTTGTCTTTTCTGGTGTCTGTCATTGTTCTTTCATTCTTACAGCCTTCCATTTATCTTCACACTGAAACGTTACACCTGCCACTCCCTATAAACACTCCATAATCTGCCTGAGTGTTTCTCAGCTTCAGCACTGTTGACATTTTGGGCGTGGCAATGTTGCAGTGTAGGACTTTGAGCAATAACTCTGGCCTCTGCGCATTAGAAAATGTAACACTGTCACAGCTGTGACAAATGCAAATGTCTCCAGGAATTGTCAAGTAGCCCTCAGAAAGGCAAACTCTTTCTGAGCTGAAATCCTCTACAACCCACTGCTTTGCTTGGCTCTCTCTCTTTGTAGCTGATTTCCACATCTTTGTTCAACTACTGCTGGCAATATTTATAAGGCAAAAGAAACTCATGGAGCAATTTCTTTTCTCTTTGAATCTTGTAACACATCCTAATATCTTTATGAGAAGTCAGTTACTCTTCTCTCGTTGCTGAGACAAATACCTGACACCCAAAATGAAGGAAGGAAAGGTTTGTCTAGCTCACAGTTAGTGGACATTTCAGTCCATACTGAGCAGGCTGCAAGGCTGAGTGGCACATGGCAGACAGCAGCTGTTCATGGCAGCGGGGAAAAAGCAAAGTGCAAAGGGAGGGGCTGCAGCAACTCAGGCAACTAGCTTTACTCTTCTCTCTTCCTCACATTTGTCTGCAGAGTATCTGCCCCAGGACACTCACACCTATAACCCCAGCACTGGATCAAGAATCCATCACAAACTCCAGAAGCTGTCCCATGACTGCTTGAGGCTCTGGGCATGGGGGACAACTAGACATGAACCGTAACAGGTCCCACCTAGCTTTGTCTTCCCAAAGCTCTATGGGCCCTCGTACTTCTTCTGTCCTGGCAGCAGCTCTCTGTACTGTGAATAGATCCTGTGCTTCCGCGCCTTCGTACTTCACCTGTGCTTGTCTTCCCCCTTCCTACGCCACCTTTTCTCATTTGTAGCCAGGTGAATAGAGTTTGTGTGTGAACATGAGTTAGAGTCCTTTCCCTGAGTGCCCTTTATCTTCGCACCTGGTTGAGATCCTCAGTATTATCCTGGTACTTCTCGCATACCATTATGGTGCCTGTTGTGCTGCACTGTGGTCATCGACTTCCTGTCTTTCACCTCTTACCTGACTCTAATTTCTGAGAAGGTCAAGGATCTTGTCTTATGTTTGCTAAGCACTCGATGGATGCTTATTAATGTTTTATATACTTCAGGATCAGAGATTAGAGAAGTTACTTCCGACATGAGCAAGCTACTAAGTCCAGAAGGCAAAAAAGAACTAATTGAAAATATTGTTTGAACCTAAGCAAGGAGGAAAATGCTTAGAGTATAAAAAACTATGAAAAGAGACTAAATTTAGAGTTGACAAATTTAATTAGAAGGTAATTCTACTCAGCACGAAGGATGAAGTATATTAGGCTGACAGTAAATCTAGAAATCCTGGATTCCTGCTGAAAACAGTGAAAAAAGATAGTAGTGGTCTTGTGAAAAGGCCTAGTGTAGTCATGGTTAGCAGTTTTTTTTCCAGAATGATCATTCAGGGAGTGCAATATGATGACACCAGAAGGAAGAGACTGGATCTAGTTGGATATCGATAGCTATTTGTTTTGGGAGGGGGAATGAATTAAGTGATTGAAAATCTTTACATAACTGAATTAAATTATCTCTAAACTGTTTTAGAAACATGTTTCTCCATAACTTCTCTAACTTAAGATTGAAATAACTTTTTCATGAGTGAAACTTTGTAATATGATTTCTCATTGGCTTTAACTCTGGAAAAGGGAACATAATCCTTTGATTAATATATTTTAGTCTTCACTATTATTGACTTCAGCACTATATGCAAATCATTTACAAGAAAGCTGTTTTCTCAAACTTAATGAACTATGGTAGTTCACTCAAACTTTCCTTTAAAATCGGTTAAAATTTATTATTTCCAAAATAAAGATCTCCATTCAGATGCTTAATTAATTTCTCAACTGTATGAATAATTTGTTGAGTCTAGCAAATAATTCTAACTTGCTATTTGCAATAAAGCTATGAAATGCACACTTTAATTTTATCTGATGTCTGTGGAAAGTTGGAGTCATAATGACGATCTAGCACGTGGAATTGCTATGGTGGCAGTAGAGGCAGGCCACAAAGTTTTCCAGGTCACCTACATCCTGGTTCCTCTTTGAGATGTCTCCTATGCCTTAGGATGGGTGAGGGAGGCCTCATTTAAACCTGAGAGGCCTGCTTCAGATTCAGATGTGCCTGGCTTCTGTTTCAGAGGAACATCACACCAGTGCAGGCTCACACAGAGGGACCCACAGACCCATACACCCTTGCGTGCAGCTTCTGCCTGGAAGGCACCTTGTTTCTTTGTGAGCTCAGGGCTTTTGAGGAATAAAAGTTGCTGCATTTAAGAAAGAGGTTGGAATGCTGAATTTATATATTTTTTTGATTGTTCAGTTAGACACAGATAAATACAGTGCTCTTTTCTCCATCTCTGCTCTCACATTCGAGTGGGGTTGCCAAGGTGATCCTATGGCACAGTGAGTTTGTTTTTGTGTGGCTCACTGAGTTCGTGCTGAAAGCTAAATCAATACAGGCAGCTTCTCACACTGAGAATCATATTCACTCTATTATTTTCATTGCTATTCTATGGCCACGTATTCTTGCTCTGCATACTTGAGAAAGCTTAGATTTTTACCCTCATTTCAATGGTCTAATATCTGAAAATGGCTGTGTAAGTAAACATTTACTCAGGTGAGAGCCGACAAGAAAATTTTCAGAGCACACATGTATGGCTCTGAAACGTCCCTTTGCAATGAGATGGATGCTCTTTGGGAAGCCCTCTGGAGAATTTTTCAGATGTCCTAAGTTCGTTAGCCTCTTCCTAGGCTTTTGAGAGACTATAACTGTGCCTACATTATTACAGATCTGAGAAAAGTAGGCTTGTGTTGGAGTTGGGTGAGCTTCTTTGTCAAGGAAATGTGATGCCTTTTTAGGATATTAAGCCAATATTACTTTCAAAAACTTTAATTAGGGTTCAACCTTTTTCTATGTTTTATATTATAGATTGTGCTATAGGTCAACATCTTATCTTTGTATATATAAAGGAAATGATTATACAAAAACATCAGCAAGTCATTCCTTCTTTCAGTGATCAAAGGAATATTAAATTCCATCTGTCAAGTCTTGGGCTAGGAAATGGGATATGGAAGTTCATTAAAACCAAATATGGTTTCTGTCATCATAGAGCTTAGAATCTAGTCAGAGAAGATAGACAGGGATCAATAATCATTCCAGTAAATATAAAACCATAACCGTGCAGTGCCGCAACAGCCTATAGAAAAGGAATCTTGACAGGGAGCTCAGGGAAGACTTTCTGGAGGTGACAGCAGTGTGGAGAT
Source organism: Ctenomys sociabilis (assembly GCA_004027165.1). NCBI lineage: Eukaryota > Metazoa > Chordata > Mammalia > Rodentia > Ctenomyidae > Ctenomys > Ctenomys sociabilis. The sequence continues at coordinate 27,716 of PVKA01004027.1, read as the reverse complement.
CCAAAAGCATAATAAGAATTCAATAGGAAAAGTGAGTTGGCTGCCAGGCCTGAGGGCATAAGTGTTCAAAGAACCTTGTGTACAAGAGCATGGTGAGACTGCAAAGGCCAGAGTATTGTGGTGGAGGAGGGCACATAGGACAGTGAATGAGGGGGGAAAAGGTTCTGATGAGATTGGGTTGGGGGTTGGGGTCTGTTAAAGAACTCTCTTTATACTGAAAAAACTGAAAGCTATTTAAGGATCTTAGGAATCTTACATAGGGACAGACGGATGTAGGTGGACTGTTGTACAATCTTTGCATCATGGTACCTGAGAGCATGGTTAGTTCTAATGGATGTAAAAATGGAATAGCTATAAGAGACATTAAGGGGGCAAAGTCAAAAGAACAGAGAATTGGATAGTGCTGTGGTTTCTATCTTAAATGTCTCTCTAAGTTCATGTGTTAAAATCATGTTCTTTAGATAATGGCGCTGTTGGGGGTGGGGGGAAAGCTGAGAGGTATCGTCAAACTGGAGCTGGTAGTGGTTCTTGGGGAGATGCCTTTGAAAGATATATCGAGATTTCTCCTCCCTCTGTCTTTGTTGTTTCCTAGCCACTACGTGGTGAGCAGCCTTGTTTTGCCACATGTTCCTTTCATAATGTTCTGCTTCATCACAGGACTATTGAACTGAACTCTCTGAAATTGTGAGCCAAGGTAAGTCTTTCTTCCTTGTAAGTTGATTACTTCAGGTATTTTATGCAAGCAATGGCATGGAGCTAATATGGATAGGATTCGGGGAGTGAGCAAGAAAAGAAACTGATGCTAGTTTTGAGTTGTGAGGATGTGCATAAAATGGCATTATTCATGGAGATAGCAGCAAGGGAAAGAAGCAAGTGGAGTGGGGAAAGAGGAGGGCCTGGATTTCAGACATGTGGAGTCTGAGGTACTTTTGCTATATACAAAATTTAGGAAGTCATTGAATACAGAAAACTTGATGTTAGTGATACATCTGAGCTGGAATGTAACTTTTAAATTCTCTGTGTAGACACAAAAGCGATCAGGGTAGATGCATTTACATATGTAGGCTGTGTCAGTAAACATAAAATGACAATTGTGGCAACATTTTGCCTTCTATAGATGAAGAGAGAACTACTAAGCCACTCATGTTTAAAATTTTCAAAGTAATTGAATAGATTTAAGATCATTTCAAACAATCATCACATTTTTTGACCTATATTAGATCTCTAACAGTGTCAGGATGCTCAGTGACCTTGTAAAAACAAGATTGTAGTAGGGAGGTGACTTACTGTATTATTAAGGCTCAAAAGAGCATAGAAATCAAAGCCAAATCTCTCTTTACTTGACTAGGCTAAAGCCATTACATAAATCAAACAAAGCTAACTTAAATCATCCTACTGCTTTGAATTAGTTTAAGAGCTAAAAACAAATTTTGAAAAAAAATTTATCAGATATTATGGGCAAAAAGCTTTTCAAAGATGCTTGAACTCTAATCAAATGGAGCTCCGTGGGGTGGCTTGTTTCCCTGTAAAGAACAAACTACCATTTTGTGCATTTCTCACATTCATTAATAGTGAATTCAAGTACCAGTTGCTTTCCCCACTGAGTATTTGATTGAAGTCCAGAAGAAAGCATCACCTATTGGGCTTCCCTGAGAGCATTGGGTGGGGAAGAGGCATTTAGTCTGAGGAAAAATGGCCAAAGTATGGAATTAAAAGGGCGCTGTGATTAGTAGGTACTTTGTGGGCACAATCTGGAAAAGAGGTCATGCATCATGAATTAGCTAAGTAGAAAGTGCTTCCTGTAAAATATTTAAATTTAAAAATCAATATTTATCAATGGCTTTAACTATGGTAGAATACAAACCACAAATTCTGCCTACTGCAAAATGCAGCTGTGTGATTCAACCTTGACATCGCAGTAGCTGTGATGTTGGATAACATATTATACATCATTTTTAACCCTTAACTTGCTTCTTAGCCCTGGTTTTACCTGGCCGACCAGGCCAGATATCCTCCCTGTGAAAAGCTGTCTCTGTTCTTGTTGTAGCAACCTCATCACCTGTGCAGCCTCTGGAGCACACGCCCAGGTTAGTAGTGGTGGGAAGAGTAAGGCTCCCTGAAAGTGTTTAGATTTAACTCAAGTTTTCTTTATGGTCAGAATTTTAATTTAAAAAAAGATATCCCTCAAAAGAAGTTTGAAAAATAGCATGGTAGAAAATCAAATGTGTAGCTCCTTTCTATGTTGGAATATTTATTTTTTTAATTTAATTTTATTTTATTTTGATACAGGGCCTGGTTATGCATTTCAAACTTGTAGTGATCCTTCTGTCTTAGCCAGCACTAAGTAGTAGCTTAATCCTAGCACCACCACTACCCAGGACTGCATTACCACCTTCAGCATTCTGGGATGGCACAGCACGTGGTACCCAAGATCAAACTAAGGTGTCGTTTCACTTGCCAGGCAGGGGCTTAGATCACTGAGCCAGCTGAATATTCACTTTTAAAATTCTTTGGATTAGCCATTGGTTGGTTAAAACAGACACCTGGCCAGGGGCTTTGTTCTTATGGCCTGTTAGGTCTCTCAAAGCCTAGAATGCAGTGCTTTCTTCTAGTAGCCAACATTGCATCTTAAAGAAACAGCTCTAATGTAGGCAACCTGTGACCTGCTCCAGGAGTATTTGAAAGCCAGGGCTTTGCAGGGCTTGCGGCTTGGATTTCTCCAATGAGCTCTGTGGCCTTGAGCACTTAACCTCTGCCTGTGAGGAGTCAGTCTTTGTACCCGAGAATCATTCTGCCCCTGGGATCCTGTGCTCAGATTTCAGGAGGTCACCTGCATGCCCCATGTGCCAGCTGGACTCCAGCTGCCCCTTTCCAGTCAAAAAGGCTGCTGTGCCCAGGTGTTACAAGAAACATGTGCTGAAACTGGATCTGGATACTCCCAGGCCTTCCAAACAATGCAAAACTTGAGCAAATTAATCACATAGCACCACCTTTTTCTCAACGAGAATACTCATAGAACTTTCTTCACACTCATTGGTAAAGATTAAAAATGATCAAATATATTTAAGCACTTAGAACAGGCAAAGAATAACTTACTTCATGCCTCTACCAGCACTTCTTCATCATAGAATGCCTATCAATACTTTATATCTTCAAACATGTATTCTGACATGCAGAGTTAGAAGCCAATGATGCAATACATTTGACTTGGAAGGAATAATCCTACAGTAGCTCTCTCTCCAAACCTTTATTCACTGCAGTCACAGAAGTTCCCTTTTCTCTTCCTTTTTGCTTCAGCATCATCCCTACTTGGAGTTCCTCTACGTAACTTCTTCACTTTTTCTATAACTTCACTGTACGTTGGGCCAACAAAGAAAACTAGTAATTTTGTACGTAAGGTACTGCGTCTGTGCGCATGAGCATACTAGTGAGTTGGTATTTCAAGATAATGAAGAAGCTTCTTTTGTGTGTGTACTAATGCAATTAGCAGTGTTACCTGTGTAGATCATATACTGAGCAAGATATTTAGGAAGAACGCCTGGGATCTCCAGGCAGGTTGGTGACATTCAGAGGCAAGAGTTTGAAAACTAACTTTGGAATCTGATTGAAGATAGTTTGAAATTATTATTCTTTTCAACTACATCCTTTTTATTTCATTGTAATTAGTACTTTTAATATTATTTGAATTAATCAGCCTATCATGTTGATTTCACCAGACGAAGCCTAGGCGGAAAGCAGAAACAAGACACTTTTTATTTTCTCCATTCAATCTCCTGATTGTGACTAGGTAAATATGTTGTATGCACAGAGATAATTGTAAAGCTTGTTTTATCTGAGTGCCCTCACTCCAAGACAGTTAACTTCCCAGTACTAAAGCCAAGTATGAGGCTCTGTGTCACCTGCCGGGTGCTCATCTTCTTCTCAGGTTAGAGTGAAGGTTGGCTTGTCCTTTTACACAGGCACTGTGTGCTCGGGATGCTTTCTGGAGGTGAGTTCTGCAGGGGGTTGAATGCAGTCATTGGGTTCACTGAGATGATCTGCAGTGCTGAGATCAGAAGTTAGGTGCACGGTGTAGCTTTAAATTTCTTAGGGAGGCTGCAGCCTTTCCCATGCAGCCTGCTGCTTATTAGTGAGCTATCTTTTGCAAAGTTCTGCTGTGCACTCTGCTTTGGAAGCACGTTTCTCTGCTGCATCCCTGGATTTCTTAAGGACATGCAAATCTGTCTTCAGCTGCCCTGGCTTTCAGAGAACCCTACTGAAATAGCACCTTTAGAAAAATCTCACAGGTCAGGTGCTGGTGACCTGGTATTGGTGGCATATGGGGGACTGCAAGGGCCTCCTTCTCAGGGATTATACAGCCACATTTCTCCTCTCACATTATAATTAATTCATTTCATGTGTTGCCTGACATACCTTCTGTCAATGATGGACCTTGCACAGGACATAAGATTGTAATGGATCTGATAGGTTCCTGTCACCTAGTAATGTTGCAAACATTATAATGTAGTGCAGTACAGTGATGCTGGTATAAATAAATCTACTGCACTGCTAGTCTTATGAGAATGTAGCAATATAATTAGGTATAGTACATACTACTTGATAAGGCCAATAAATGCCCATATTGCTGGTTTGTGTATATGTAGTACACACACTATTATTTTAGAGTATATTCTTTCCACTTTTAGTAACTTTAATCTAACATATCTGCTTGTTATGCCTGTAACAGCCTCATATCTTTCATGTTTGCATCGGGAGGCTACATGAAGTGATAGGCCTGAATGATCTTGGCTTTGTGCAAGTGTGCTCTGAAGTTTCACAATAAAATTTCTTAATAACACGTTTCTCAGAAAGTGTCCCTTTTATTCTGTATTTTAGGCTAGGGTCTAAAGGGTGTTCAGTGTCTCGCTACTAGATCAGGCTCATAGTGATTCTCCTGTTTACAGCCTCCTAGGTGCAGGGATTACAGGTGTGCACCACCATGCCCAGTCTGAAAGTGTCCCTTTTGGTAAGCAGCTCATGATGTTTCAGTCTGTTACATCAAGCATACCACTTTGCATCCTCCAGAAAGGAAAATTCTCTGTATATTGAGGTGATAATAAAGTAAGTGATCACCAGTAATGTATCTTATAATGGCTACAATCTTAGTTATTACTTACTACACAGATTGGACTCATAGAGATCTTCCTGTTTTCAACCTCCCAAGTGCTGGAATTCCAGGCTCATGCCACCATGCCATCTCAGCTGCTGTCTCAGCATGCCCTAGGGGTGGGATGGGCAGGCTCTCCAGGGATCAAACCCCAGTTCCTGCATATACTTCAGCAGTCGCTGTAGTCCACTGAGCTACATGGCTGGCCCAATAGTTTATCTTTCAAAGAACTGCAAATTCAGTTTGTCTGATCTTTGAAAACAGTTTTATTTATTCTAGCCTATTGTGACCAGTGTTTTTTTAATAGAGAATGAATTTTAATTTGAGGTTTCATTTTTGAATTTTGTATATTTTAAATTTTACAAATTTATGTTAAGGAATGAAATTTTTCATTAGACTATGCATTTTATGTATGCTTTTAATCTAAATACTCAAATCTATATATGACCTTTTTATTATTTATTTGGCTATTTTTTTCTTTATTTTTGTCATCTTTTTTGAGGATGTAATTAAAGTTTATACTATCTGGATCTGGGTTGCTATATCGTTTATTTCATATTATTTATTATTTTCTTCATAATGTCATAAAATTTCATTTTATAAAGTATTTTAAAAATAATTTCAATCATATTTTGTTTATTTACTTTTTATTTTTTGGTGGAACTAGGGATTGAACTCAGGCCCTTGCTCTTGCCAGGCAAGCACTTATTTTACTGAGCCATCTCCTCAGCCCTCTTTAATCATGCTTTAAATGATAAGATCTTGTTCTTATATTTATTTATTCTTGTTCCATAGCATATAGTTCTTGTTTTATAAATACTCAGACCTGAATCTGTTAGTCATAATCTGTTGCTTTGTTTTTTTGTTTGGTTTGTTTGTTTGATTTTAGTTACTTAGTTTCTTTGGTTCTGGGGCTGTTTCTTTCTGACTGATATTCCTGACTAAAATTTTATACCTTGTGATCCTTTTTGTCTATATGTACTTAAAAACACTGTGTGGATAATGTGCGTTTTACCAGTCTGTGCATGGATCTACTTATTACAAAGTTTCCCTGTTAGTTGAAATTTTAGTTTCAACAACTGAGTAGAAAATGGAAGATTTATGTTACAGCGGTACCAGGGAGATAGCTCAGTAGAATAAGCACTTGCCTAGGAAGAGCAGGGTCCTGAATTCAATCTCCGGTACCGAAAAAAAAAAAATGTTACAGTGGAGAGGACTTTCTCCTGAGTTTTAGTGCCACATAATAACTTTTCTCTTTTTTCCTATATCTTTGTTAAGTTTCATGATATTAATAAACCAAAACACACGCTCACATACATTACATAAAATATACCTTTGCTTTTGGCAGTTGTGTTCTGATAGGGAGGGGCGGGAATCAAACGGTTGTGTCTTTCCACACACGTGTGTAACGGCCCCCTCTGTTTACAATTCCATTTCTCATTCCTGTTTCTCTGTCCTACCAGTTTGGTGTCTCTGGGCCAAGACAGTCACACTCTTGAAGCCTTATAAAGTTATCTCGCCTTGAGTTGTCTCTGCTCCTTCCTTGTCACCCCTCTTTTGTATTTTCCAGAAATCTTATCTGTGGGAGCCACTGCATTCTGTATCCTTGGTTGGGTTCATTTGTTCTATTAACCCTTTAGGCTAGTGCTTCACTGGAGCCTTGAAAGGGACCACGACAAATTTGTGCGTCTTCTTCTGCACTCACTCACTAATTTTCGAACCAGAATTATTTGCTTTGTAATCTTGGAACTTGTTTGTGCATATTTTAAATATTAAACAAAATAGTTTCATTAAATTATTTCTCAGTCCCAATAAATTAGCATGACTTTGCCTGTAACAAGTAATGTGCATTTATCCATAGCAGCATGCATGAGTAAATATGAGTATGAATATGTGTGAATATAGGTGTTCATTTGGTGCTTGATTTGATCATTACTCTCCTTCATTCTCCTAGCATTAGATTCATGAATATCAGCCCCTATCATTTGGGATCATTTTTATGGAGGTCTGACTCTGATACAGGGCAAGAAGACCTGAACCATTACTTTATCCATGAATATAACAGTTTTGAAAATGCTGATGTATTTCCAAACTTGAATGTTCTGCAATAGATAAGACTAGTTTAAATAAGTTAAGCTACTTTATAATTTCATTGTCAAATAAAGTGGTCTGCACACATTTGATGGGTCCATGTGTGTTGAAATTTTATCCCGTGCTGGATCTACCTCTCTGGACATGCTGAGATCATGTCTGGGCACTGTGGTGCATACATGTAATCCCAGTGCTGGGGAGCCTGAAAACATGAGTATTTCTATAAGTTCGAGCTGCATAGTAAGACCCTATACAAGATGCATTAAAAATAAATGTTCAAGATTCTTTTAAAATATTCAGTTATTGTGCCTTCAAAAACAGAAACAGCGCAGTAAACGAATTAAAACCTTCATATTAAAAAAAGTCTCCACAGAGAACAAGCATAGAATACTCTCCAAAGAAAATGCAGTTCAATGCCTTGTGAAGTGGAATGTGCTGGTAGGGAGACAGTCAGACTGGAAAATCATTCCTTCATTCAATAAGTGTGTTTTTCAATAACATCAAGTCTTTTTCAAGGTTGTTCAAGGAGTAGGAACTGAATATGAAGTTTTCTCTACTTCCCAGAAGTCTCCTGGAGTTTTCAAAGATGAATCTTATAACATTAACCTGAACTTTTTGCAGGTCTACTTTCTCATCTCAAAAATATGTATAAAGAAGAGCTCATTCATGTCTTAGCTTTTCTGATAATATAGCTGGTTCTGTTATAGGAAAGACAGATCTATGATTGTGAATTTCTTCCCGTAGATACTGCTAGGATACTGCTGTTTTTGACCAAGCCTCTTCGACAGAAGGCATCAGCAGCAACTAATTATACAATCTTAACCCAAGAGGAGCCTTTTAGGTTAAGAATGTGAGTTAAGCAATCGAAGTGATTCTGTCAGCAGGTGTTAAATATCTTATGGACCACTTTGATTAGTTTCAGAGAGATTGTAAAGAAAAAATAGAAAAGGAAAACAACAAAATACATTATGATGCTACATTTTGCATCTTTGCTAAGCAGTACTACTGTGGTAATGATACTGTTTTAGTAGTTAAGACTGGGAGAGTATTTCGGGAGATAAATAATGATAATTACTCTTAGATGATTTCTCGTTTTATAGAAAAGTATACTGAGGCCTGGAGAAATTAATTTGCTTGAGAAAAAAGTTATAGAAATAGCCAAGAGCTGTATTATCTCAGTTGGAAACCCTAATATGTATGGCATAAGCTAAATGTTGAAGTAACATTAATTCAAATTTCTAGTCACTGTGTGTACAAAACTTCTAAAAGATTTCAAAGACTGGCCAAATAGCTCAGCATATTGAAGCACTTTCAAGCAAGTGCAGGGGCTGGGGTTTCAATGTCCAGCCCTGCTGCGCCAGCCCTGCCCCCAGGACATGCTGAGGCAGCAACTGAGACTGGGCATCGTGGCGCACACCTGTACAAGTCTGATCTACTATCGAGACCCTGAACACCCTGTAGACCCTTCCCTAAAATACAAAAATAAATAAATGAAATAATAAAAGATTTCAATGGTGATCTTTCCATTTCATTCTTCAAAGAGAATGAAAAATTGTAACAAAATAAAACTTTAGAAGTGATACAGAAATTTTCCAAACAAAACAATAGAAATTTGATAGTGGTTGCTGTATTACATAATGTTGTCTTCAAATTAATTGTTTAGAGTACAAGATATAAGCATGCAAAATTAGTTTTGAAAAAGAAAAACATTATAAGAAATTTAAAAAGATAAGAAAAAAGAGGGGCCAGAGAGATGGCTCAGTGGAATAAGCGCTTCCCTGGCAAACGCAAGGCACTGAGTTCAATCCCTGGTTCCACCAAAAAAAAAAAAAAAAAAAAAAAAAGAAAAAGAAAAAACAACATTAAGCATCAGATGCCCACCTCTGTAGGCCAGCAGAAATCAGCAGTACAAGTACCAAAGCCGTTCTGCACGAATACAGAAATATCTCACTCCTCTGTTACACTGTCCATATTTTCCTCATTCCAATTTGTTCTTTACTTTGAAAAGATTCTTCCTCTTTCACAGTATCTATTGTTCTTTTCAGATTTTACTTATTCTTTCAGGTCCTCATACTAGTAAAATAATACAGTCTTGGCACACGTAAGTCTGATTTATTTCACTATGGAGTATGGTCTCTATAATAGTTGCATCTATTATAAAAGCCTTGAGTTTATGTTTTTTCATAGCTGAGTACTACTACACTGCATAAAATTGTACCACATCTTTTTTTATCCATTCCTCAGGTGATGGGCATTTGGCTTGTTTCCAGAATTTAGCTAGGACTGATGGTGCTGATATAAACACGGGTATGCATATATCCCTGTGATATATTTTCAGTTTGTTTGAAAGATAATCAGAAGAAAGGGAATAGGTGAGTTGAATGAAACTGCCAATCCTAGCTTTTTGAGGAATCTCCACGCTGATTTCCACAGTGGTTACACCAGCCTACATTCACACCAACAGTGGAGAAGGTTCACTTTTCTCTCCAGCCCCTTCAGCATTTCTTACTGGTTCAATTCTTGATGATAGCCTTGGTTTCTGGAGTGAGATGGAATCTCACTGTTGGGATCAATGATGTTAAACATTTTTTTGTATATTTATTTGCCATCTGTATTTCTTCATTTGAGAAGTGTGTATTCATCTCATATGCCCAGTTTTGTCTTGGGGTTTTGAGTTTTGCAGGCCTGATTATTAAAAATTATTTATAACTTTGTCTGAGGGACAGTCAGCTAAAACCTTTTCTTTTTACTTAACAATGTGTTTTGAGGTGCAGAAACTTTTCAAAAAGTTGTTGATTCTTTGAAGTCCTTCCCTTGTGGTTTGTTTTTTGTTCATGAACTGTACCTATCCCTATGTCTTCAAGATTTTAGCATACTTTCTTTTATAGTAGATTTAGCGTTTCTATTTTTAATATTGAAATCTTTTATTCATTTTTATTGTAGTTAATGCATGGTGCTAGACATGGGTTTAATTTTACTCTTCACCATGTGGAAACCCAGTTTTTCCAGCACCAGTTATTAAAGAGGCTATCTTTCTTCCAGTGAACGTGTTTAGCTCATTTGCCAAAAATAAAGTGGCTGAGTGTGTTTATAGTTGTGGCTGTGACTTCTAATCTGTCACACTGATCCTCTTTCTGTGCTGTTTTGCCAGTACCATGCTGATTTTATCACAGTGTCTTCATAGTATAATTCCAAGTCAGGAACTGTGATGCTTCCTGCCTTTTCTCTGTTACTCAGGCTTACCCTTGATATTCTAGGTCTCCTTTGATTACAGGTGAATTTTATGTATGTTTTCTCTAGTTCTGTGACATACTAATGATGTTTTACTCAGGATTACATTGAATATGCATAACAATTTTGGGAGTATGACCATTTCACAAGGTTGGTTCTTTCTATCTGTGAGTAAAGAATGTTTTTCCATTTTCTTGAATGCTCTTCAATATATTTTCTCACAATACTGTAATTTTCACTGCATGAATCTTTTACTCCCTGTGTGAAACTTATTCCTAAGTATTTCATTTTGTTGAATATTATTTTTATGAAAGGCATGGTTTCCCTGATTTCTCTCTTAGTGTTTTTTTTTTTTTTATACAGAAATGCCATTGAACTTGAGTTGACTTTGTATCCTGTTTCACTAATAAATTGTGCTATTAAGTCTCTAGACTGGCCAAATAGCTCAGTGGGTTAAAGTACCTGGTTAGGCAGACACAGGGGCCCTGGGTTTGATCCTGGGCATGCTGTGCTGGTCCCGCAGCCAAGGCATGCTGAAACAGTAGTTCAGCATGATAGTGCGTGCCTGTAATCCTAGCTTTTGGGAGACTGAACACAAGCAGATCACTATGGGTTCGATCTACCTAAAGAGACCTTGTAGACCTGTACTAAAATTAAAAAACATATCTACAAGTCTCTTGGTAGAGTATTTGGAATCTTCTTTGTAGAACATCTTGACATCTCCAAGTAATAATAATTTCAGATTTTCTTTTCCAATTAATATTCTTTTTATTTCTCTCCATTGTATAATTGCTTTGGCTAATATTTCCAGAAGTATCTTGAATAGAAGTGGAGACAGTGAGCAACCTTGTGTCATTCCTGATTTTAAAGTGAAGGTTTTCAGCTTTTGTCCATTTAGTATGGTGTTGGCTCTTGGTTTGCCATTGATGTCTTTCATCATTTTGAGGTAAAGACACATATTTTGATTCTCTGTAGCTGTTTCTGTTTTGTTTGCTTTTTGTTTTATTTATTAATTTATTTTTTCGTGAAACCAGAGGTTGAACTCAGGCCCTTGAACTTGCCAGGGAGGCGCTTATTCTACTGAGCTATTTCTCCCACCCCCATTTTATTTTTTATCATGAATGACCATTGGACTTTGGCAGAAGTATTTTGTGTATCAATTGAGATGATCATGTGGTTTTGTTTTTGCCTGTGTCAGTGTGGTGCAAAGACAAAACCACCTGATGATGTGGCTTTGTCTTTTTATGAAAGCAAGGTGGGGTGATTATATATTACCTAGACATTTGATCTGAGGAAGGGTAGGCACCTATGAAACTGACTTAACAAAGTTATTACTAAAAGTGGACTTGAGGATGGAAACTGAGAAATCATGTTTATTTGAAATAGACCTCAAGGGTCCTGAAGAGAATGTGGTAGGTCTTTTATAAACACCCATTCTTGTGTGGCAAGCTCCTCTGGAAACTGCTATTAGATTTGGTGGCTTATATAGGAGTGGGAAGGGTCAGGGTAAGGACTACAAATAGGAAGAAGCAGTATGCATTTCTTTTCTTTGTAGATATGCGTTAGTCATACTAGAGTTTCCCAAATCAAAAGAGCAGTTTTTCTCCAGCTTATTTCCTTCTGCTTAAGCCTCTAACCAGTGAAGTATTCAAACTAATCCCCAGGGCCAGCAAGATAGCTCAGCGGACTAAAGTGCCTGCTTAGACAAAACGCAGCCACTGGGGTCCATCCCCAGTATGCTGTGCCAGCTCCAGCCCCCGGGGGGGCACTGAGACAATGATTGAGACTGATCATAATGACACACATCTGTAATCCCAGCACTTGGGAGGCTGAAAAACAGGAGAAACACTATTAGTCTGATCTATTTAGTGAGATCCTGTAGACCTGGTCTTAAATACACTTAAAGAAAAGAAAAGATAAAAGAAAAAAAAAAAAAGTCCCCAAAACAACAGTGGTAAAAGGACATGGCCCAGTGATCTTATGTGACTTTGGGATAAGAGTGCTAGGCAGGAAACAGAACCAATGAAGAGAGATTGGAGATAGCTATTTATTACACTTTCTACATGTATTTTATTACTTATGCTCATTTCCTTGAGTCTCAAGAAAATACCATCCAACTTGGTTCTGTTTTTCAGTGACTATTTTCCTTTTTATATACATGAGCTTTTTGTTGAATTGGTGTTCAGAGTTTCTAATAACCAGATGGTCTTTAACTGGTGAATTCTGCAGTCATAATTTCTCTAGTCCTGGGAGGAAGTAGTATAGGAAAAGGAACCTTAGAAAACCCAGATCTATGTTCAGACTGTCTGGATAGGAGAAGGGAGAGTCTATGGGCTGGGGCTCCTCTATCCTCTATTGCTCTCTGACATCTACTGTGAATAGGAGCCCGTAGAACATGCTGCTCTGCAGTCCTGCCCTGGCCCTCTGGATATGGGTCTTAGTTGAAAACCAACATGCAAAAGGCTGACTGTGCCAGCAGGTTCTACCACACTGACTGTGCCTCTTGATAAGCAAAACTACTGCTGGCCAGGAAGCTGGCATACAGGCCAAGGCCTGGCATGGATGGAATCTAGTTAGTCATGGCTCATTTGCCCACAGCCATATATATCTATGTATTCTTGCCATTCTTTTTTATTTAAAAATTTATTTGACAAATACATTTTGCCTATACCCCACGTGTGCCACACGATTTGATGAACATTGTGTAACTCCTAGTGAGCACATTGTCTATTTCCTAAATTTTCTATATGCTTACATATTTATTTGTATGAATATATCTTTAACACTTGTCATCTCTAACTGAATAAACAAATTTAAAAGACTACAAATGGGAAAATAGCAGCATAGTGGTGGCAACTATATGTAAATCTTTAAAACAAACGACACATTGGTTTCTATTTGTCATTTCTCAGTAACATACTTTTTAAAATATTGATATCACAGTTAGGTAAAATATTAACCAAATACATAAAAGTTTTGCTCCCCAGTTACTGTGATTAGGATGTATCTTTTGTTTTTCTGATTTTTGCATAGCAACACATTATCTACAATCCAGCTGGGCGCTTTTCTCATTTGGATTCATTAAAGAGACTGTAAGTGAAAGCAAGTGCATAAACACAAACTCCGTGTAATTTTCTCCAAAATAAATAAATCCCAAACGATGATTGACTTTCTTGCGTCTGCCATGGAAGACGACTGTGACTCTACTGCATTAAGGCGAAAGTTGCTTTGTTCGCTGCACAGCGACAGAGGCCCAGTCTCCCGAGTCTTCACGGATTCTCTTAGAAGTGGCATTCAGAAGGAATATTGAAGATACAGGTTTTCCTCACTGGCTAGTTTCCTAGCTGGTAAAAACCTAAGGAAGCCCAAGATGTTTCTTTGCTTTTCATTTTTAATTTAAAAATGGATGTGAAATGTCCCCAAGGCTGTCCAACTCCCCATTACTCTTCAGTTTTCCCTTGCTGCATCCAGTTGTCAGGCCAGCTCATTTCCTCCTGCATTGAAGGAAACGTCACAAAAATCCTAACCCTCTGGTGGCTCTGCTAGCCCACTGGCTCCTCTGCTCTGTGCTGTTCCTGCTTGCCTCTCTTTCCACACATTCGTGAGCCACTCCCCTTCACTGGCTCTTGGCCGCATTTGGGTTCACATCACTGGTGTTTATCTTGTTTTCTATTGTCCCTTGCTGTACTCAAACCCTGGCTTCCAGGTGCCCCCTGGCCAGCACACAGTGGAGAACTCATACGCAGCATCGGTCAGTCACCTGGCTTGGAGTATGCTTCTCTTAGACTCCATACGTAGACACACGTCTGAGAGCAAGGAGGATGTGAAAATAAAGAGCAATTCAGAACCCAGAGATACAAATTCACATTCCACTCAGGGCCTGGATGCGATGCACGCAGTCTTTCAATTTAGAGGATTGTGAGTGGTTGGGGGGACCGTCACCTGCTTCTGGTGTATTTCTCCGAGTCTGTGTTCCCAAGCATTTTAGCAGTCTCACAGGAGACACATATGATGCTGCCCAGACGGCTCCCACTCCAGGGGGTGCTTTCATTATGCTTAAACTCACAAAGTCTTTGTTCATGATCCTTGTCTTGTCAAAGTCCTCTTTCCTATTGTCCTAACTCGTTCCATGACTGCCTCTTGGCACACATGCATCTGTTGTTTTTTTTTATTCACAGGTGGGAAATGCAGAATGCTGTTTCATTTTGTGAAAATCATAGGATGCTTCAGTTTGGTGGTAGGAGAAATATTAGGTTTTATTTTTAACTTGTCTGTTTCCTCTTTTGTGTATTTTATTATGCCACTTGTGTTTAGAATCACTGTCTGTGCATATTTGCAATTACAACTCCCATGCACTGATTTTGTCCACATAGATTTTTACCTGCATACCACTTTTGGCTTCTAAGACTCTCAGAAGTGTTGAAGTGCGAAATTCCTGGCCTTTGCTAATCTCTTTGTATTATTCTTCCTTGCTAACTCTTTGCAGCAGCTTTTCTATCTCAGTTTTTCGCATTTATTGAAATAGCATTCACTGTAGTGCTGAGCAAACATGCAAAAATGCAAGCTATAGAGACACCAGATATGGAGATGGCGGTCTACATACACGCACTATATTTATTTCCGTTGTAATTTGTTAATATTCAACAAAGTACATTTATTTTACGGATGAGGAACTAACATACAAATGACTTGAGCAAACCACTCTACAATCAGTGAGATCCTGAGTAGCACCAGCCTCTAGTGTGTGGCCATGATGTAGAGGAGAGAAACAGTACAGACTGAAGAGAAGATACAGGGGAGTGACAAATGAGCTACCTACATTATTAAGTAAATTCTACATCAAACAATCAGGTCTTGAAGCAACTAGGACACCACTGTTTGTTGGTAGCATGTGGGAGTGTGGTGGAAGTCAGTGAAACTGGCATGGCTCACTCTGAAGAATGATCACATGCCTGGTTTGACATCACAGAAGTTGTGTGACCCTGGGTTTTCTGTTTGCACTCTACCATTTCTGTTTTACAACCACCACGGACTTCATCAGCACACTATAAAAATCAATCAAATTTTTGAAAATTACTTGGATCTTCAGTAAATGAGATTATGTAAACACAAGTGATGCAAAACTCTTTTCAATTAGAAAAGATTATTTCATTGGTGTCATTCCTTTTCCTTTGAAATCTTCCACTGAGAAGTAATTACCCAAATGAATAATTACCTCAGTCTTGTGCTTCTGAACTGAATGTTATCAAAAATTGGCTGTCTTTTATTTATTATTCTTGTTATGACATTTGATGGAAAAATACTTTCAAAATGAACAACAGTAAAATAGTAATTTTTGGACACATTGTATTCATTCTTAGAATAGTTTAATACAGATTAATAAGAGTCACTTTTCTTGTTTACTTTACGGCTTTTATTATTCCACATTCATAGCTTCATATTATATGTGGCATTTCAGAGGTGCTTCTTTATTACAGAACTGAAAGCGTTCTATTTACACAAGGTCTGGAATAACAGATTATTATACAAAAGTGTAATTTTAATAATTTTATTAATTTTCCAATATAAAAGCTTTCAACTGGCAAGTATTTGTTATATACAATACATTGACCACCTATTCGTGTGTGTGTTTGTGATTTTATTTTTGTTTTGTACTTTTCCATGGATGAATATGTTAAATGAAGTTGACAATAATAAAAGGAGAAATTACATCACAGTCTAGCTTTTACTAAAGCATTTATAAGTATGCTTTGAAAAACTGTCTTACAATTAATTTTTCCAAAATTTGTTAAAATTTAGTGCAAATGAATAGCATGATTTCTTCTTCTTCAGCTCTGCCTATTCTAGTACCATCATATTGATACTAGATCTTAATATCAGGGAATCTTTATTTTTGAACTGGTTCCTTTGAATGTTGAGGCTCTTCATCAACTATCTCTCCCACTTGAGTTCTTGGAATAGATGAACAGAAGAATTTCTCTGTCTGGGTCTTTTGCTGTACATCTTGAAAAGCTATCTATCAGCTTGATTTCATGAGAGAACAGGGGTAGAGAGGATTAGAAAAATGCTATGAAACTTGATCAAAATGCATAACCTTTGTTTCTACCAGAAGAAATACCACAAAGAGGCACAAAGGGCACCAACATCTCTAGAACAGTCTGCAAATGAGCACAGGTGCACAGTTTGGGGTCTTACAAAAAGCATCTAATGTGCATCCTTCCTGGAGCAAGTACATGTACACAGTGCAGATGAGAAGGCGCACAAGGAAAAAGAGTGAGCTATCTGAGCAGCTTCTTAGCTCTGCACAGACACATTGAGAAGCTTCTTTGAGGACTAAAACCTTGATCATTTCTTTTAAATAATTTCTAGAAAAAATTAAGGTGTCATCACCAATCACCAAATCATAATCTCTGTTCTTCAGCATGTAAATATACTCCAGCGTTTCAGTGCTTGTTGTCTTAATTCCTACTTTTTTCTAAAAACGAGTGTTCATTGTATCCACAATTGTTGTTTTCCAATCAATATAGTGTATGCTAAGCGGAAAATGCTTTTCAAGTGTTAAAACAATTTTTGACATACTGTTAATACTGAACTGCACATGCTTTATTTGAAGCACACAATGAATGATTAAGCAATTCTTTTTACTATTTCATGGATATGTAATATTTTCACATTTTATGGGCAATATATAATTCTATGCATGTATGCAACAAGAAATAGTCAATTCAGAGTTACAAGCACTTCCATTTTCCCAAATGTTAATGATGTATGCTGGGTACTTTCATGAATTAACCGATTCTTAAAATCTGTGTAGTGGTGACTAGAGCTGTAGAGATAAAATATGAAAAATATTTTATCCGTACAAAAGGCTCACCATAAGAAATTAGCGATTGCTTTTACCAGTTCTAATTTTTGCCTGATGAGCAGGTGCCTGGACTCTCATCTGGTTTGTGGCTGCAATGTAAAGTGGGCTGGGGAGTGTTTGCAAGGATGCAAGGCGCCCACGTCAGGCGTCTGCTACTTGTGAATTTCCCTGAAGACTCCATGGGTGCTTGGTTGCTTCAGTAACAGAGAAATTTAATTGTGGTATGTAATTTTCTCTGAGTATATAAAAAGAAATGCCTTCTGCTTGTCTTATTTCTATAAAAGGCTTATTATATGATGTTTCATCTAAAAGAGAACACTATCAGAAATGTTTTTAAAAGATTTAGTTAAAAGCATGTTCAATTTCCTTTTTAACAACTGCATTTAAGTTTGGATTTTGTCAGAATCTGTAAGTTTTGGGAAAGTACTCAAGTACCACCTAATGTAATCTTTGCAATTTCAGAGGGAAAGTATTAAGAAAAATGATTTTCAAGAGAAGCAGTATTCAGGATTAAAGAGAGATTACATCTCAGTGCCATTTGGTGCTAAGTGTCGATAATTTTTGTTTTTAAGCTTTGGACACAAATCTTGCTAGTATACACTGTTAAGAAAAATCATTTAGCAAACCCAGTAATTGCTGTTTTTTTTTTTCTACATATATTGATTCCATGTATATGACTGAAGTAATTAAAATCAGCTGTAGTAACTCTCTGAATTTTTACATAATGCACACTTCGGATTAAATAAGCCTCTTCATATTCTGACAACTCTAATGAAGCAATCCAGCTTTATTTAAAGAACTGATTATAGTTGCTTAGGATGTTATTTGATTTTCACTTAAAGTTTTAAGCAAATATAAAACTATGTTCCTTTATGCCTTGATGTATTCTTATCTGTAATCTTAAATAACAACAGATAACTACACATATACATACTAATACCTGTATGTTTGACAGAAACAAAGGCAATTCAGGTTCCGGAAAACTCACTCAGAAAATTACCTATTAAAAAAATGCTTTGCATTGTTCTTTCAGTGATGAGCCATTTTCAAAATTTCCCTAATCAGAACATTATAAAATCACTGTGCTATAATTCCACTGCATCATAGTAAGAAAAATGACTTGGTCTTTCTTGCCAGGTAACCTTGAGTTTGTCCACAGCTTCCTTCTTTTTTTTTTTAGCAGAACTGGGGATTGAATGCAGACCCTTACACTTGCCAGGGAAGTGCTTATTCCACTGAGCCATCTCCCTGGCCCCACACAGCTCCTTTCTTTAAGTGCTTCTAATGCATGTCAGAGACAGGCATGCCTGGATTGTGTCGTTGTGTTATGTCTTAGCTGATATTTCCTTTTTGATGTTTTCCTTCAACCTATACTCAGTCCTGCTGAAAGTTTTAAATATGAAAGGAGTTATATACAAAGGGGAAGCCTATCTGCAGCCAGTTGCTTGAAATCAGAAGGTGACACTCCACACGACTAACCACACGATGGCAGAGCGCTCGTAGTCGAGAACACCAGAGGGTCAGACCAGGGCGCCTGACAGTGCACTGCCAGGAACTGCTGGGGAAGCTGAGATGCCCAGTGCCACTCTCAGCTGCTCCAGTCCTTCGAGAGGGTCTTTTCATTTTTCCTGATTGAAGTTAATATAAGCGCATCAGTTATATCTCAGTTACTTACAGTAGAAAATACCCTTATATTGCTGCTTTAAAGTATACAAATTTCCAAGTGAAATAATTGCTGCTGATTGGGATTTTGCATGTCTTGCCTTAGGGAATATAGAACTAACATTTTTCCTCTTGAAGTTCATTTTGTTTATAGAAAATATAGACATTTCGTCTTAGTGTTTCTCTCATCACCAGGCCACACCTGCAGGTGAAAGGAGGACAGGTTTGCTTCGGCTTGTAGTTCTTAGTGGCTTTCGTCCGCAGTTGGCTGGCTGCAGGGCAGGGCAGTGAGGCAGGGATGCCACAGAGGAGAAGGGGCTCAGGACAGGGCTTCGCCAGCAGACAGCAGAACCAGAGGGGGGCAAGCGGAGGCTTTCCAGGGGACAACCCCCATCCTGCACCAACCAGGCTTCATTTGGCGGAATCATGCTGGCTGGCAGTGAGATCAGATCCCGGGCACCACAGGCCATACCAGCCCCACCCCTGAGCATGCTGAGCCTGTGACTCAGTCCAGGTACGGTAGTACAGCCTGTAATGCCAACACTGGAGAGGCTGAAAATAGGGGGATCACTACGAGTCCGAGCTGTGTTGTGAGATTCCGTACCAAATATTTTTTTAAAAATCATATTGGCATAAACTGGTCAGTACACTGACCTGCTGGTGAATGTCCTACTCCCATGGCCCTGTTACTGCCACAAAGCACCACTTGAGTTTTGGAGGACAGCTAGATAAAAACCATCACACACACACACACATGCACATGCACACCCACATATTTGGCAATTTCAGGAATTGAATGCAGGGTTTCATGCATAACAGGCAAATTGCTCACTGATCTATACCTGCAACCTGTTATTTTTCTGCTTTTATTCTACTTTTTCCCCAATACACTGCAGACTCAACTCCAAGACTTCAAGACTTGGCCAGCCTCCTTCTGGCTGCACATGAGGCTTCCCAGTGTTAGGAGGCAGTGTTTCCCTTACAACCAGCAGCTATATCAGCCTCTTTAGAAATTCTGCCCATCTGTCATTCTTCTTGCCTTCATTAGAAACATGTTCAGTGCCTATCAAGGTAGTGTCAAGGATTGCACATGTCTTTACCTTTCCAGAAGGTTGGCGGTCATTTCAGTGACTCCGGTAAGCAAATCATGGTAAGTGTGATGAAGTTTCATTAACATCATCTTAAGACTTGTAAATAAACTGAACATGGTGGTTCATTACTGTAATCATAGCCCTTGGGAAGCTGAGGCAGGAGGATTGCCATGAGTTCAAGTCCAGCCGGGGCTACATAGTGAATTTAAAACTAACCTGAACTGTACAGTTAAACTCTGTCTTAAAAAAAAAACCCTAACTAGCAAACAAACAAGAAAGATTTTGAACTATGGAGTATAGTTATTAGTAAATAGCCATAATTTAATAAAGACTATAGTATATGAGGCAGTAACAATAATTCAATAAAATGTTAATTTTTTTAATGCATTAGATGAGTGGATGGACACATAAGGTACAGTGTTGTGCTAGTAAATGTTCCAAAAGTGGGTCTGAGGCAAACGGACTTTTGATTTGCTGCATTTGTTAATTTGCATAAACTAAGAATCCCTTTATGGTTAGTTTCTAATTTCCAATCTAGAATCACAGAGCTAGAAAAGGGATCTGCAAGGACTTACCATGACACAACAGTTTCAGGCTCACAGATCATAGCAAAATGAGATAAAATAATTAGAGAAATGACTTTTAGTATGTAGCTTGGATATTAATGAGATTTACTTAAGTTTAAGTTTATGTAAGTTAACTTTCAATCATGAGTGCCTAAGGTCACCTTTATTGATAACTGGTTGTTAAGAACCAGCCCTGGCATCTCACTTAGGGCTTGAGAAAAAACAACTGCCACAGAAAGTAAGCCTAGAACACTGGACAGAGACACCTAACAAGAGGAAGCCTGGGACAAGACTTGCAGAGTCACATTCCACTGAGAAAAGTTCGTTCAGATATGTGGGCACTTAAGTTGAAAGAGAGGACAAATAAGAGGAAGATAGATAAGTGGAGGCCCACAGTATTTTAGGAGAAAAGATGGCCTAAGGAGAGACTGAGAAAAGAACAACAGTTGAGCAACAGGAGCCTTCTGGGATAATGGAAGCACGGAGAGCCCCACTGTCTTGGGAGGCTCAGGTAGGCTGTATCCCACCTTCAGAGCATGTAAGACTGACTTGTGCAGGAGAGATTGAAATTAGATTTGGATCTTTCCCAAGATTTAGAATAATATCATTCCTGATCCTTTAGTAAGACTTTATTGCTGTGCATTCCTCAAGTGCATTTTCCCATTCGAACCATCTTCCACCACCCTTAATCTTAGTCTCAGGCAAAATCTGTGTATATGAACAAAAGGTAGTGCTCGCTTCGGCAGCACATACACTAAAATTGGAATGATATAGAGAAGATTAGCATGCCCCCTGCACAAGAATGACACGCAAGTTCATGAAGCGTTCCATATTTTTGAGAAAGTATAACTGGAGTGCAAAGGCTAAAAGGTGGAATACCACCGGAACTGGTTGAATGAGGCACCTGGAAATTGTATATCGCATATTCGGGCATGGATTCCATGAAGGAACAACACCTCAACCCAAGAGAGCAGCATCCAGTTCATCTTTAGAACTGCAGCAATCACTCAAATGCTTTGGTTTTAAAAGAAAAAAAAAAAAAAAAAGAACAAGAAGTGAACAGACTTTTTACCAAACCATAACACATACCATCTGGAGTCCAGCAGCCAGCGCAGCCCTTCTCCCTATCAGGAACCTCCCCAGCCTGGTCTCAACCAACAGAATTTCCATCAGCCTCTGGCCTTCTGAGCTCTGACCAGAATCTCCCACACAGACCAGCCTAAGGCATTCCCGCTCTGGCCTTTCAGGGAGCATCTTTGAACCTTCCCAAACTCTTCCTACAAGCCACTCCCAAAGACTCTTGTACTACATTGTCAGGAATAGGCCCAACAATGACCCTGTTGTGTCTTGTTACTTTTCTCTTTTGTTGCTGAGGCAAAATACCTGGTGGCCAAATTAAAGAGGGAAGGTTTATTTACCTCGAAGTTTGTAGAGGTTTCCGTCCATAATGAGCGGCTCCAAGGCAGAGTGCATGACACAAAGGTGACAGTTCATGGTGGTGGAAGATGGTGAAAGCAACAAGAGCCAAGAGGGGAGGGGAGAGCAATCCCCCTGCCCTTTCTTAGCTTGTGTGCAGGCTGTTCACCCCACGCCAGGTGTCACACTCACACTCCTAACCCAGCACTGGACCCTGAATCAACTTCAGTCTCTAGAAGCACCCCATGACTGCATGATCCTTTGAGGGATATCAATACACAAGCCACACCAGCCTCTTTTCCCTCCTGTAATTGGCACTGCTTGAAAGAAGTTTGCTCCTGTAATCCAAGCTCATGTTTAAATCCCAGGTAACAAACAGGAAGGAAAGAAATGACTAGTTAGACTTAGATCTTGGGAAAAAAAATCTCTTCCTAGAGATATGTGCCTGTATCTCATTGCCAGCACTGTGTTTTATAAAAGGTGAGTGTTTTAAAACTGATACATTTAGATATTTAGCCATTAAAGTAAGGAATTCAGAGAGTGTCCTGCCTTGCATATAATACAGTCATGTTTCTTGATTTCTGTTTCTGTATTTTAGTTAAGGGTCCTCAGGGAGTCCAGGGTCTCACTACTAAATCAGACTCACAGTAATTCAACTGTTTACAGCCTCCTAAGAGCTGGAATTACTGGTGCGCACCATCACATCCAGTTTCAATCGCTGCCTCAGAGTGCCCTGGGGGTGGGGCCGGCACGGCAGGCCGGGGACCATACACCCTGCCCCTGTGCCTACTTGCCAGTGCTTTAACCTACTGTGCTATTTGGTTGGCCCCTATAATACAATATGTTAAGAGAAGATTGTTTCTTAAGATATAGGCATTGTATATGAAGTCCACATTTAATTAAATTTAAAATTAATTGCTTCATACTTTGTGTGTAGTTGACATTTTAGTGTTAAGCATTTTGAAAATGACAAAAGTCTTAAAATCACAATGTAAAATAAATAATCCTTCCTGTCTGTTTATTACCTGTATTTTTTTCTCCTTCGCTGTTAGACAACCCAAATTTGTAATCTGACCCGGATACAGGTTTTAATCAGCATCTGCACAAGTGTGGAATACACAGCAACAGGTCACCCTCACCCACGTGTCACCTGGGCCAGGAGCAGCTCCTGGACAGATGCAGGCACTTGACGACTTCAGGTGGACTGTATGTAGCGAACATCACCCTGAGGGACCAGAGTGGATTTCCCTGTCATGCCAGCAATAACCATGTTCTGTTCAAGCCACAGAGGACACAACTGTACCACGTACAGGAGCACAAGGTCATGATTGAAATGCTTCTCCTGATACACGCAGAAAATTATTTTTTAAGCCAAAAACTAATATCACATATGGCAGGGGAAGATATTTTTATTTGCAGTGTTATTTTTGGAGATAATGGAATTTTCAGGACTAATCTGCTTCGACACAAAAGTTGTGTTTTTTCTACTTCAGTATTTATGCAAATGCCAGAACCAACCATTGGTAATAAAAGATGAAGTCATTAATCTGGAGACAACTGTCAAAAGGCATTTGTAGCTGGGAATATTTTACAGAGACAGGCAATACACTCCAGCTATGAAAGTGGAAGGGCGTGGCCCAAGTTCATGATTACTTACCCAGGTATCTATACCGCATGGCTTGAAAAGATGCTCAGGACTCGCAGAGGCAGCAGCCACAATCATGAACTGCTCTGCACCCAGAAAAGAAGAACATTACAGGCCTTGGTGTGCTGTTATGCTATGAGGAAGATGTGATGTTTTGCTGAAATTTGTTCTTACTCTGGGGCTGCCGACCTACTTCCTATTTTTCTAAGTGTGTGTGTGTGTGTGTGTGTGTGTGTGTGTGTGTGTGTGTGTGTGTTGGCAATGTATAAATGTCACTGCTTAAGGATATAAGTCCTATTCTGCCCATGACATTTTTTTCTATCATCAGATGATAGCACTATAATTTATATGATAAATAAAATGATCCATTTAAATGATCTTCTGCATCCATGAATATTCAAATTAAGCGCTTCATTATTTTCAGATTTACATAGAGCGTTATTTATCAAAGCACCAAATCCTCAGAAACATGGCATAAAGTCAGCGTAGCAGGGAAGCTCTGAGCGGCCCCGTGTCACAGGCACTTGGGGACAGTGAGCTGCTGCCGCTTAAGCGCAGGACTTCATCCTCCCTGGGGGTCCGCATCGCCATTGCCTGTGCTTTCCCCGCTGAGGGCTTGATGCTGACTCCCTCCGCAGCAGGAGGCGATCACTCTCCTGCTGCCAGCGGCATGTATGAGGAAAACTTGTGCTTTTCTTTTAGAAATGCTAATATCGTGAAGAACATTTTCCTGGCTCTTAAAACAAGGTGTAAAAATGAAAACTTCCCCAAAGTCTTTGCTAACTCCTAGGGGAAGTTACTTTTTAAGGACACAGACATTATTTTAGACTTGTTTCAGAGCACAGAGAATGAAAAACACTTTAGAAGAAGCAGTGCTTCCTTTGCGTTTGATTGGAGTTTTCTGTTGAATGCCTTGGATTTTTAGAAACCTGAGACCTGATCAAACATTTGCGCAATAGCAAGGTTTTATTTCACACTGGTGCTGCTCTTGAGCATTCTGGTTTCTTGCACTTGGTTCCTGTTTATCCGTCTGAATAACTAATGTTTAACCAACTCCTGACCACACCTACAGTCTGCTCACACACTCTAGTACTCCTCTCTTTTTGCCCGTCAATGGATGCTGAAACCACCATCTGCATGTTCTTTGTCACTCACAACTGTATCCTTGTATCACTTCTGGATTTGTGTATTAACATTTTTAATTAGTCTTTTTTAATTAATTTTATTGAGAAACAAACATTGATGAGACAGTTTTAAAACAGGTCAGTAGGACAGTTACAATAATTAATGCATTGCATATTGTTGTCTTCATAGTGGTTATTCATAGTACAAGATGGAGACATGACATCGTGCCCAAACACTATTAGTACAAATCTTTCTTCCCATTGAATTAAGATGAAGTAGCTGTATGTCTATCCTAACTGTCTTGTATATACAGATACAAAATGGCCCATTTGTGTCCCCTTTTTTTAGTTTTGTCAGAGATGGGTATTCCACTATCATTTAAATATTGTAGGTGTGTGAATTCAGCAAAATTATCCAATATAGTCCAGTAGTCCATAATAATAGTGGGTTATCCATAAGACTGGCAATATCAGAAGTTGTTGACTTGAGCCTTTTACAGCTCAGCATATTGGTCAAGCAATGGCTGTGGCTCATCCACATGGCTGACACTGACAAAGGATCTGCAAACTGCAGTACAGGCTTTCAGTGTAAAACCTGAGCGGACTTGACTGACCTTTTCAGATACAAAAGCTACATTTCTTGTTATATAAGGCTTGCTTTACCTTGGTCTTAACCACCCAGCAGAAAAATATAGACACAAGGTATGAAAAGTAAAGTCTTGAGATGCCTCATTAATTACTCTATGCATTTTTGAAATAGGCTTTTTATTTGCTTACAGCATGGACTAACTATTTTAAGATGTATCCTTTTTGGGTATCTTCACCAGGGATTTTGTCCATTTTTATTTTGTTCTTTTGAAGTTTTTTAAGACAAGTTCACCATATCCACTGGTAGCCCCAACTAGAATAGCTGAGAAAAATGATAAATACAATGCCAAGACAAGAAAATCTAAACAGCATCAGTAAGTGGCATGACTCATAGCCAGCAGTGTTTAGGTGGAAAACCTACTATCATTTATAGCATAAACCAAGTGCTTTCTGCAGGCAGAATTATGACCGTGAAGAGCAAGAAGGAAGGATTTTTAACTAAGTAGCAAAGCACATCTCAGTGCATGCTGGTTTAGCCCTGGAGGTGGGGCTCACAGGAGAACTTTTTGGTGAGTCTTCTGGCCACTCTTTCTTCATTTCTGCCTGGGCTCTACATACTTCATTGTCTGCCTGTGTGATGTTTAGGTTTTTTTTTTTTCCCTCCCCTCATTACATAGAAATTTCTCCACTGATCTAGCCAATGTAAGGAACGAATTCAAGCTCTCAGTTATGCAATGTTCTCCCTTCTAGCATGAGGAAGCTTGAGATTTCATTTCTCCCCACTCCTCTTTTCCTCCTGCATGCATAATATGCAGCAACACTTTTTATCTTGGCTTTAAAAACTGTAAACTCTAATTATTATTAAAACCTGAGATCAAAATTTCCCATATCAGAACTTTGGCTACATGTCCTCTAGCTGCCAATCTAAATTTTATTGTGTAGCTCTTTTCCTAGGTTAGGAATGAACGTGTTAGTGTAGGAATAATCTTGTTCTTTTCACAGGATTTCTAGTAACTTCAGGAGCTGCACTAATGTTCTGGGAGGAACATTAGGCTGAGGGTTGAGTGACCTAGATTCTTAGACCATCTTTGTCACTTACTGGTCCTGATTGATTGAAATTCAAGTCAGCTTCCTCTAGTCTGGGCTTGTTCATCTGTGGAACAAGGAACCCAGACTGTTGGTCACTAGGTCAATTTCCAGCCTGATTCTTCTAGAAGTCTATTACAGATTGCTGGCATTAATTCTTGAGGGACATCAGGAATCTGTTGGACTTTGTAATAAATCATATATTATAAGTGTTTAGTCTGGCATCTTACTTAAAGGTGATGCTGTCACAAAGCACCCTGTGATCTGCACATGGATTGGAGCTTTCCATAAATATGCTTTTCCAGGTACTATTTACTTTACCATGCATGTTGTTTTGGTAGATGGTTATGGAAATGACCAGTTGTAGTACTTGTGCAAAGATATAAAGCACCATCCACTGCTCACGTGAGGGGCATTTTGGCTGCTTCCAAGACTTGACTATCACAAATTGTGCTACTATAAACATGTATCACTATGATATTATGTTTTCAGTTCTTTTGGAAAAATTCTCAGCAAAAACATAACTGGTATGAATGGGATTTCCAGTCCTAGTCTTTTTAAAGAGTCTCCACACTGATCTCCACAATGGTTGCAACAGTCTACATTCCCACCAGCAGTGAAGAAGGGTTCCTTTTTCCCCACATCCTCTCCAACATTTGTCATTGGTTGATTTCTTTGCAATAGCCATTCTTTCAAGGGTGAGATGGTATCTCAGCTTTGTTTTAATTTGCATTTCACAGATGGCTAGTGATATGGAGCATTTTTTCATATATGTTTTTGCTTCTTTAATTTTGTCCTCTGAAAAGTGTGTGTTCATCTCAGATGCCCATTTCTGGATTGGGTCTTTAAATTTAGGAGCCCTAATGTTTTTTAGTTCTTTATAAATTCTAGAGAGCAGACCTTTGTCTAAGTGCTTATGAGTTAGGATTTTTTCCAAATTTGTGGGTTGTCTTTCCACTCTGGGGGATATAAATGGAGGACTATTTTGCAGTGAAAAGAAATATATATATATATATATATATATATATATATATATATATATATATATATATATACAGCTACTTACTCTTAGTTCAATGAGAAGAAAGCTTTGTACTAATAATGTTTGGACAAGATATATGCCTACATCTTGTACTATGAATTAACTACTATGAAGACAACAATATACAATGTATTAAATTGTAACTGTCCTACTAACCTGTTTT